>LHUT01005576.1:0-12634 GCA_001412135.1 Silene latifolia subsp. alba | reverse complement strand
TACATGTTTATTTACAAAACTATTCATGTCAAGCTTGCAAATCCAAACCCGACAACGAATATGATCAACATAATGATGAATACTCCTAGTTATATTTTATACTTGGATACAAACGCGGTCTCAACGACCTTTTCCACAAAAGCAGTTTTAACAACCTTTAAACAGTTTTAACAACCTTTTACAAAACCAGAAGGTTCATTTGGGCTGTCGTCTGACCCGCGCCCCAATACCCTTCTATTCTTCATCTTTTACAAAACCAGGCGGAGCCCCCTTACACCACCCTTAGGCTCGCGCCTCAAAGGCTGTCTGGCACTATTTCTGCCCTGTTTCCAGCACTTGTCTAGGACGATCTTGATTTTGGTTTAACCCGAACACATGACAGATCAGATTGACGAGTTTACATTTTATATTTCACATTTTAAAAAACACCCCTTTTTTAGACAAATGGATCGTGTTAAGCATCGTAAACCTAACGTGGAAAATGGATGTTTAATTTCCGTCTTTGCATGCAAATCAACCTTTAAATCCAACTCGACATCAATTACTTGATACTTGTATAAACAACCGACATACAAAATTTCACATGTTAGGTTTAAACTTCTGGATGCTCACTCATGCATTTAAGCTGTTTTATCAACTTTTGCACTTAACCAACCAAGATCGATCAGTAGAGGCTGCTAACACGGGCGGGATTGGGTGTCCGATTAAACGTCTTCCTAATACATACCCTAACCTCTTACTCAGAACCTTTGGATAGTGGATGGCCTTATCAAAGGCGTACGAGAGTCATTCTAGCGATATGATGCTAAAAGAGGGATGAGTCTCTATCTTTAGTACCTATGTCAAGCACTGCTTTGTGCTTTGTCTGACCGAGGTATAAAGTGGATTTGGAACGGTTTTCAGGCATCACATAATTGCTTGGTGACGACTCCAAACATCTATGAATCATTTTCGAGACCTTCATCGAGACGAAACAGACCGATCTAAAGCGATCCAGTCGAGAGCATTTCTACGTCACCGAATGTGGCTTTCAGACCGCCGCATGTCCGCAGATCGGCGTGCGTATGGCCCATGTCCACACACACACATAAGAACCGAAGGAAAGAAAAAGAAGAGATCGAGTCGTGCGACTACTACCTTCGAAACTCAGAACCATCATCACTGTTATTCCACTGTCTTCACCATTCATTGATTAGGTATGGTATTCAGATGTTTTTTTTAATACAACCTTGGGTTTAATCCGTTTAAGTTGAGACGGTTTTCTTTTCGCCTGACTTTGTGAGTAATAAGATGACTCTAGGTTCATTCTAGGTCCTTTTCATGCTGTTTTATGTCCATAGTAGGGGTGATAGAGCGACTGTGCAGAAGCGGGAGCAGGGGTACCCTGATCTTGATGCGGGTTCAACGAACGTTCGTTGAGATCGCAAGCCTTGTATGGTTGAGTTATTGGTACGGAAGTTAATAGGTTTAAAGGCCACCAGCAAATAGTAGCTACTACTGGTCAGTTTATGACCGTCATAACCATGTCGTGGACTTTTATGTGGCGAGACAAAGGACTGTTGGTGGTTGTAAGAGGGTCCGTGAGTGAGGTGGTGGAGCGGTAGTACTGTGAGCAGCGAGCGTCGTAAGGTGAGGAGACAATAGGTGGTGGTGTAGGCGTGTATAGTAATGGTTTGGGGCGTCGAAACTGGTAGTGGTTGTTACGGTTGTTTTCAATTCTATTTTGGCTGGTGGTATTGTTCTTAGAGGGGAATCACGTGCGTTGTTGTGAGAGGTGTCAGGAGCGTCGTGTGTGGTGGTGTTGGATGAGAGATGAATCGGATTGTGCAATGGTGCTAGTGGAGTCATGGTGCGAAGTAAAGATGAAGAGGAGCAGCGAGGTATGGGGCTGGTATTGTACATGGTAGTTAACATGTTGGTAATAGACGCTGGGGACGGGAATGCTTGTGAGTTGGTTTTATTTCAGGCTGTATGTATTACTATATTAGTCTGTAATGGGTTTGTTTTATGTGGTACATATTATTGAGAATATTAGTAAGTATAACTAATGGACTATAAACTTAGTAATTGTAATTAGTAAGCTAATTTATATTAAGTAGTAAAATAGTTAATTTATTTATTAATTAATATATGTATAATTGTAGGATCCGACTTCGTAAAGGATCACTATTAACTTGGCTTAGGCGTTTGGATTTGCGAAAAGTTAGGAAACTTCACAACCTTTGTTGTTTTAATGAATTATATCTATGATTTGGCATGTTTAATTGTATTGGCATGATTATGAGGTAATTTATGTTATTTTGCGACGGTCTTACTAAGTTGGTTTACTGATATTATTTGCTTGTAGCCATATGGTATTGTTTTGGATTATTATCTTAAATTGTTGGGTGTGGTTGTCTAATTAATGATCGGTGCGGAGTTTATTATTATGGTGTGTTGCAATTCAGATAGGCCTGACACAACTGCAGTTGTGGACCTGAGATGGATAGGCCAGGGACGGGGTGATGAAGGTCCGTGGTCCTGATATTATTGGTCGGCCAGGCACGGTTGGTGTCCAGAACTTACCATGGTCCTGAGATTCGTGTGAACAGGTGTGCGTGGAAGGAGTTGGTCGTGATAGTTGGTTGGCCGAATGTCCTCTCTTATTGTCTTTTAATATCGTATCTTATTGTGCAATGCAAGATTGTTATAATATACTAATCTATTGTTTAGTTTTCTACTCAACCTTTTGTTGATCGGTGTGGTGTTGTCATGTCAAAATAAAAATTGATGCATGTTTTAGTTGATGGCGTCCTGTTATGAAACATTTAATATTTCTGGTTAAATGAGGAGCAGATTAAAATAAAGAGGTAATTTAGTAGCTGTCTTGGATGTTGGGACTGGGATTGACGGGTGAGACAAGAGCTTACCTGGAGTCTAGTTATCACATAGCTTAGAAAGACTCTTTTATTATTCTTCCGCCGTCATATGTAATTTAATACTTCGTAGTTTATTATTCTGAGAACTTATGTAATAAAACCATTAAAGTTATTCATTAAATTTATTTAAATAGCTTTGGAATTATTCGTCGTCTACACTTACTACCGGAATATGGTAACAGTCTTATTTATCCGAGAAAGTCTTGCTAAAGGCTCTTGGATAAATGGGGATATTACAAATTATAGTTGAATCAATGAAAAGAAACTAAAGATGGAAGGGATAAGATGGCATATATTGTGAATGGAAGGTTGGTGACATGGTTGGCTAAGCATTTCAATCCAAGGTCAATAAAAACAAGGCTTATCGTCCCGTCCGTGGGAATAATTTTCTTGACCTAGCCACACTAGCTAATAAGTTCAAATGGCTCCTCCATGATAATGCAACCGGAAGATGTGAATGGTTGATTAAAGATCCCCACTCCATTATGCTACCAAGAAAGATCATTCGTTGCTCCATGATAAGAGACGATTACCTTTTACCGGTTTCTTCCAATGATGCCATTGACAATGATTAACAACAAGTGCTACAAGAGGCCTCTCCAACATTGGTATTACCTCCCTACCCCTTTGCATTTCAAGAATCTACCCCTGGCGATCCAAGTGTTCTTGCGGGTAATGATTATTTGACTCAAATAATGAAGCATATCCATGG
Organism: Silene latifolia subsp. alba; assembly: GCA_001412135.1. Taxonomy (NCBI): domain Eukaryota; kingdom Viridiplantae; phylum Streptophyta; class Magnoliopsida; order Caryophyllales; family Caryophyllaceae; genus Silene; species Silene latifolia. Next base: position 9,004 of record LHUT01005576.1, on the reverse strand, counting down.
GGAAATGTATAAGGATCGGGTTAACAATTATCTTGCTCAATACCCGCCGCTATTCAACTTGGCAAGGCAAAGACTCCTCAACCCTAATGGACCCTTGCCCGATTGGGTGATCAAGAAGCATTTCTTTCCATGTACTACCCAAGATGAGGGGGAAGGTATTAGGTTACAAAGGTTTGAGGGCCGGGATGATGATCAAGGTGAAGCAAACATGAATGATGAAGAAAGCAACAACGCTCAAGGTGAAAGTGAAAGTAGAAGTGGAGGTGGTAGCCATGAAGATGATGAAGATGGTGATGATAACTCAAGTTTAAGCTCAAGCTTAAATGCAAGTGGGGAAGATGATGATGAAGGGACCGTAAGCGACAATAAAGAGTGAAGAGCTAAGGACATGTGGAAAGAAGGTTGAATCGTTGGTCAATGGTGGATACCAAAGTATCTTGGCATGAACACAACATTGTGAGCACCCCTTTCCTTTGTATGTTTCTTCCACTTATTCTCTTGTTATCCTAACTTGCATTTTATAACATTGTTTCATGATAGTGTAATTCATATCACGTGAGACTCATTTTTAACTCTCTTAGATGTTTGGAGTTTATTGAGTCTTACCCATATCAAAGGACTCATACCGCGGTCCTATGGAGGTGATTATCCTTTTTGATCCCACCAAAGGAAATCCAAAATGACAATCAACATTGCATATTTGCATACATGGTGTTGTGACCAAACTTCCCTATTGCACTAGAAATAGTGTTGTGTTTGGTTTGGGGAAGTTTGAGCACAAGCAACCCGAGTCAATTCAAATTGCCTCTCCAAACATTAGAGAGGATGCATCATTTTAGATTAGATTAGTTGCATCACTTTTATTATATAATATATAGTTGCATTTACTTAGAACATGCATCTATGCATTCATTCATTGATGCATTGCATTTACATTTGTATTTCAATTCCCTTATTCAAAAATAGAAAAACATATTCTTCCTTTTCATTTCCTATTCCTACTTGTACATTGAGGACGACGTCCAAAATAAGTGTGGGGATGAGAATTTACATTTAAAAGCACATAAAAATTTGAAAAACTTTGAAATACCCTAAAAATTTGAAAATTCAAAAACATGCTCTTTACTTTAATAGTGTAGAATTGTATATACTTTGTGTGTTTTGTACTCTTCTCACATAGGTACTACACCTCATTCGAGGCATAAACAAGGGAAGTGTAGACCACTTGGTATGACCATTCTAAACCCTTTTCCCTTCCATTTCTTTTCACTTGTTTCATATGAGGAGAATAAGATTATGTGCTAAGGAGGATGTGGTGAATTTTTATATTGCGGTATTTGTGCCTATGTGTTGTTAGAAGTTTGTATTTGTTTGCATATCACATAGTTAGTTGCATTCATATTGGTTGTATATATGATTAGTTTACATTCATAGCATGTTTATTGCTTTTGATAAAATTTGAAAAAACCAAAAAATTGTAATACTTTTGTAAAGAGTCTATGGTAGGAATAAAATGTCGTCAATGACGATAAATTTTTTTGACCGTGTCTTCTCCCAATAGGTAGCTTGCATCTAGTGACAAGACCTTGTTAGAGTGTTTACACCCCGGAAAGACACGCTTAATACCCAAGCTTTGACCACCTTGTGAGACCATACTAAACCTAAGACTTGACCTAAAATCGACAAACCTACTTCAATTGTGAGGATAGAGCCTTCATATGGCTGGCCCATCAAACCGGTCCTATTTAGGATTTGTCAGTAGGTCTCCTTACGTGGTATGTCATATCAAGACGCATAAGTGTGGCGCTTGTTCCTTAATATCGTAGAAATGTTTGTACATATTTATAGAGGCAATAAACATGCATGATGATGAACCTCACATAGCTATAAAGCTTTTGTTTTACCCTTTAAATTAGGCCCCATTTTTGTGAACCCATTTGAGCCTAAGCCAATTCTTTTGTTTATCCAACAAAATCAAATCCCAAAAACAACTCTCCCAATCGAGTTTAGTTTTTGTAGTAGTGTTTGTTGTTGATGGGTTAGAACCTCATTCTTGGGGTAATTTGAGCTTAAAAGTTTGTATCAAATTTTTGTGGCTATCTTTTGTATAATAAAGAGGTTTTGAAGAAAAAGTAATGAAAAACAAAATAGAAAATAAAATATTTGAATTATTGTTTTAGAAAAAACCATGAGTAACATCTCTTGCACATCATTAAGGGATAAAAAAGGCGTTAATAAAGGGCTTGATGTTTTTTGTACAATTGACTTTAGTTTTGAAAAGATTGAATTTGTTGAAAGGTGATCATTTCACCATTTTGAAGAAAAGCTCTTTTGTATTGTTGGATAAAGTAAGTAGGATAGGTTGTGGGAATTACTTGATTTTAGCTCTACATACCCAAATCAGCACTTGTGCCAATCTTTTCTTACCTTGTCGAATCTTGTGATGGTCATGTTAGCCTTTGGGAGTCTAGCATTGTTTTTCCCTTTTCCCCCTATAATTTGTTTCTTTGGCACCTCTTGTTGTCAAACATTATTGATTGATCTAGCTTTAGGGAGCTGGCACCTTGTTAAGACCCCGAGACGGTAATTCCTACACTTGACTCTTTTATCCCAAACTCAACCATTTCGATGAGGAAAGTGGTACATTTTGTAAATGCATCCATTGCTTGTTTATGTCCTTAATGTTGGATGTATCGTCATTTTGGCAAGAGCCCACTTATCCTACAAGAAGGCATCTTACCTCATGGATGTTTTTTTGTGAGTTGAATGGGCGGAGTNNTTTTTGTGAGTTGAATGGGCGGAGTGAGACCCACTAATTGTCTCATTGATGTGGTTCATTTTAGCACTATTTTAATCCCATTTTGAAGCCCGTTTCGCATGCTTTTTTCCACTTATTAGGGTCATTTCGGCATATTTAGCTTCCTATTTGATTTTATAAAAGATTTTCGCCCATTTGTAGGAAATGAAGCAAAATGAGCGGAAATCATGCATAAATGGAGTAATTAGGAGCTAATTAAATGGTACTAATGACCAAGCATGAAAAGGAGACGGAAAACAAAGAATCGTAGCAAGATTTTGAGGCAAATGAAGTCATCCCTATGGGTTTTGGGATAGTAAATGAAGAAAGGGGCAATTACAGCTACAACCCGGGCGAGCTGAAGACCAACCCGGGAGGGTTGAGCCACAACTCGGGCGAGCGCAGCATGAACCCGGTTGGGTACTGAGGCAGACCTCCCCATTCCTGCTCCCAGATCGCCCCGATCCCATAGCCAAGTCGGGCGGGGCACTGCTTTCTCCGCCCTCAGATTAGAGTCCTAATTACTCATTTAGCCTTTGTAGTCTTGTATTAGTATAAATACCCCTCATTCCATTAGGGTTTAGAGTGACCATTAGAGGGATAATTAGGAACAAATACTTTAATTAGCATCTTAATTAATTTTAATTAGCTTAATCTTTCCACAATAATTCTTAGATCTAGTTTGGAATTTAAGGATTCTTGGGTTGTAATTGAAGAAGGTGACAATTCTTCATTAATCAAAGGGTTTCTTCTATTTTATTATTCATCATTATTGTTTATCTCCTTAAGTTTGGTATAATTCCTAAATCTCTACTTTATTTCTTGTTAATCCTTGTTATTTACTTAATTTGATCCTCATGTTTTCTATTGCTATGATTCTTGACAACATTATTTGCATGATTAATATGATAATGAGTGAGTATTATTCTAGGTAGGGTTAATGGGGGATTAGGGGAATGATTAAAGGGTACATCCATAATTCATGAGTTAATTTGGTTGATTAAATTGTTGTTGTAAGTTCTAGCCTAGTGCACATGTTATGTTAGATGAAATTCTTGATTCACAACCTAGCATGATTCTCTACCTATTCCAAAAAACCCGTAAGATCGAAAGCGTCAGAGATTGTTAGACTATGCACTAAGTTAGTCGGAAGACCTGGTGTACGCCAAAAGCTAACCCGACTCGACCTATGGGCCGCAAGAACAAAAGTTTCGGCTTTACTATACCATGACCGTGACCAAACCAAACTCATACCCTTTGGATTTAACATTTGATCACCTCTATGAACTCATGACACCCTAGTGTTTTTCTCATATTGATTTCACCCTTACTTACATTTACTTTCTCTTACTTTCATTAGTTTACATTTCATTGTTTTAGTTATATTTATTCCATTCATCTCATTTTAATCAATTGTGACATCCTTGACACTATTACAAGCCTCTTGTGAAACATTGTAATTTATTCAATTTGATAGTTAACCGTCATTTGGGTTCAACCTCTACTTACTACTTGCTAAGTTGTTTGTTGAGTGATGAATATTGTTTTATAGGATTAGTGACGACTTAAATAAATCGTCTATCAAAATGGCGTCGTTGCCGGGGACGGTGTAAACTGAATTGTATTGTATTTCTTTTATTTTGTGCTTTAGTAGTAACCTTGTTTGTTTTAACCTTAGGGAATCTAGTTCCTTAAGGTAGCGCTAATCTTTTCTCTAGTGTTGTCGTTTGCATGCATAGAAGATCAAATCATGGTAACCTATTACCAATTGATCTGGAAATTGAAAGAACATTGAGAAACATTAGAAGAGAATTTAGAATCATTGAAAGGGGATCTACTTCAATCATGGAGGGATCAAGCTCTTTGACTGATAGAGGCCTAGTTGTCATTCAGATCAAATTTGTAAATCCATTTGTAAGGGAACCACAAACCAACCCACAACCTAACCCTCAAAATCACCCACTAAATCAACCAACCATGCCAAAGTTTTCATCACATTCCGTACCAACCAAAGATAGTTTACCCAATGGTACTCCTACACCCACACAACTAACAAGGAACTTTATAGCAAAATCCTATTTTATTTAATTCGTTGAAAGAAGCCAGTTCGGGGGAATGCCCATGTGAGGATCCACACCTTCACATGGAGACCTTTTGTGATTATTGTGAAGCTATCTCTCAAACGGGTGTGACTCAAGATCAAATTCGATGGATGCTTTTTCCCTTTTCATTGATAGGAGCCGCAAAGCAATGGTTTAAGAGTTAGACAAAGTTACTCTTGGCATGGATTCATGGAAAAACCTAGGCTTAGCTTTCTACAAGAAATTCTACCCACCAGAGAAAACTAATATGCTTAGAGCTCAGATTACGAGATTTAAGCAAAGGGCTGAAGAATCACTATATGAAGCTTGGGAGCGTTCAAGGACAATTGCCGATCTTGTGCTCTTCATGGTCTTAGTGAATGGTTTCTAGTTCAACAATTTCAGAATGGACTTTATGAAGATTCAAGGAATATTTTGAACATGAGTTCAAATGGTATGTTCACCGAAGTTGATGACAACCAAACATGGGCAAAAATTGAAGATATGGTGACCCATAGCTCTCATTATGGTAGACCTCGAAAAGCTAGTAGAGGAGGAAGACATGAGGTGGATTCCGTGACACAACTTAATGCCGACCTTGGTGCTCAATTAAGTTCTCGTATGGATACCATGAACTTTAAGTTCAAGCAGGCCATAGTGGAAGTGAATAGAGCTTCAACTCCACCAAAGCAACAACCGGTTCACCAAGTTAATGCCATGGCAATGACACCAACTATTCCAAGTGGAATTTGTGAAAGTTGTGGAACTTTCGGACATGATCAATAAGAATGTAGAGGGACGAATGAACAAGTGAATGCTTTTCAAGCATATAATAATTGTACCCCATACTCACTTTTACAATGAAAACACCAAGTACCACCCAAACCTCTCATATAAAAGCCCAAATGTTCAAAACCCAGAACCAACATACATCACACCTCTATTGAGAAATCATATTCAAAGATATTTCTACAATCAAAATTAAGGATTCCAAAACCAGCCATCATACAACCAATCCTCATATAACCAACCCAATGACCCAACCTTTGATGTTAAAAAAGCGGTTTTACAAATGCAAAAGAACCAACAAGAACTCTTTGCTCAAATGCAAAAAGATAGCCAAGCAAAAGATATCACCATCAAAAATATCCTTGCACACAACAAGATGCTTGAGACTCAATTGTCTCAAATGGCCTTATCAAGCTCACAAAGACAAAAAGGGCAATTACCTCCTCAAGGTAATCCACCCACAAGAAATGAGATGGCTTATGCTATACACTTGAGAAGTGATACTCAATATGGGAGTCCTATGGTGCCAAGTGAAGAGATTATTGTTGAGGTGAAGAGCAAGATAGATGATAAAAGTTGGAGAAGAATGATGAGGGTAACACAAGGAAAAATAGTGAGAAGGTGGTAGATGTGAACAATGATGAGAGTGAATGAATGAAGAAGAAGAAGAAGAAGAAGAAAGAAGAATAAACAAAAAAGAAGATTGATGAAGAGCCTATTGTCATTAGGATACCTTTTCCAAGTAGACAAATGAAGCCTAAAATGGATAAGCAACTCAAGAAATTTATGGAAATCGTGAATAATTTTGAAGTCACTACTCCCTTCACCAAGTTGATAACCCTAAGCCGGCTTATGCAAAGTATATGAAGGATATCCTTACAAAGAAGAAATCTACTGGTCAAATGAAAACAATTGCTTTTGCCGATACTTCAAGTGCTATTCTACAAGGTACTTCACCACCAAAGTTATAAGATCCCGGGAGTTTCTGTATCCCTTGCACAATTGGTGATACAATATTTGAAAAGGCACTATGTGACCTTGGATCAAGTATAAGCGTGAAGCCTTACTCGGTTTGTGCAAAGCTTGGGATGGGAGAGTTAAAATGCACGAGCATGAAGCTTCAAATAGCGGATCGCTCTTCAAAGAAGCCCATAGGAGTTTTGGAGGATGTACCGGTTCGAGTTAGGAAGTTCTTCATTCCCGTTGAATTTGTTATTGTAGACACGGCGGAAGATGTTCATATCCCGATCATCATGGGATGACCATTCTTGCATACCGCCGGAGCGGTAATAGATGTGAAGAATAGAATGCTCACCTTGGAAGTAGGCGATGAAAGAAACCATGCTTCATGGTAGAACATGATCCTAATGACATTAATGATAAAGATGAGACTCCTCCTAGTCCCCATCCAAAACATGAGCCTTCTATTGAGAAAGGCAAGGTAGAAACTCCAACTTGGAAGCAACAGGTTGATGAAATGGAGATTGCTATCTATGAGGAGCTGGGAATTTTTTACAAGCTCAATAACAAGAGTGAAACCTTGGATGATCTGGGTTGTAAGGCAAAGGAAACGCACCTTGGTGACCCAATTGAATCAATGAAAGGAATTATTGCTACTTCTAGTAATGGAATTGGAGATATGAATGGCAAAAACGAAGACATCAATAGTCTTTGGCATGACGAGTTTGAGAGGATATTCAACCCTTATGTTGGCAATGCAACGTCATTTGACTATGAGAAAGGCTATATTGATCGCGATTCAAGCATCTATGAAATGGGATTTCTAGCTCATGATGATGATATACCTAGGTCTTCTTGGGACTTATTCAACAAATGTGAACAAGCTTTCTTCCATGGGTCGTTGTGCAACATCAATAAGGTCCTAGATTTGCCCCCTTGATAAGCTTAAAAGGGAGAGGAGTTTGGTGAAGTTCTCCCTAAATCACCATTTGTACATATTCTAACCCTCTAACCTTACATTTCATTAAGCTTAATTATATTGCATTTAGTTCATTTGCATAACTAGTATTGTTTTGCATGAGAGAAGGTAAGGGAGAGTTTGCTAATTGTGTTTTAAGTGTGTAGATGGAGTAGAAATGAAGTGTGGGGATGCTTAATCACTTGAATTACCATTGCCCCACAATTAATGAAGAAATCCAAGAATTGGAAGGAAGATCTGAACTTCTTCAAATCAAGTAGGGCGGGTTTCATAATTAACACAAGACTAATCAAATGATGCCTTGAAACCCGCCCGAGCTGGAGATCAAGACGGGCGAGCTGGAGCAGAACTCGCCCGAGCTGAGGAGAACCCAGACGAGCAGGCTACAACTCGGGCGAGCTTAGAGTCAACCCGGGCGAGCTCCAACAGCAAAATTAGATACTGCCTAGAAACTCGCCCGAGCTAAGCTCAAGTAGGGCAAGCTGAACTGCTTCCACGGGTTATTTATACGGGATTTCCTCTTCTTTACTTCATTTCTTCCCCAATTTCTAAACACAAAACACCCTTCTCCAACAAAAAAACACCCATCTCTCATATCACAAATCACTCAAAACTCAATCAAATCATCCCAATTTTGTTTCAAATTCATCTTTGACACATTTAAACAACTCGAATATCAATTTTAAGCCTTCAAATTACACAAATTACCAAAAATTAACTCACACAAACCTAGGGTTTGATAAATTCGAAATTGGGCATTATCCAATTGGGTTTGATTAGTAGCTTGAATTGGTGATTGAAGAAGAGTTTTCAAGCATCTTTAAGGCTAATTGACACCTATTGTCAAAGTTTGAAGAAATTTAAGGCACTTTCTTTGGGATGTCAAGGACAAAGGAGGAACTCTAAGGCACCAAGTGGGTATAATCTTACTAAGAGGCAAAAGACATTGGCTTCTAGGGCGATTGTTGTAGCACCTATTGTGTAGAGATAAATTAAAGCGGTTATGGCTCTCGGCATTGTGACAATTGAGCCAATTGAAGTATTTTCTGAGGTAATTTTTATTAATGAAAATCATAAGAAATCCTTTACTTCTCTACTTAGCAATAATGTATTAGCTACAAAGTTCTTATGCCATGATACTTTGACGAGTAATGTTTTTCTATTGTTATTTTAATTGATGTGTGATGTTTTGAATGGATGGTAACACCACATCACTTTGCTGAGGTGGTGTATAGGTAACACTAGAAAATTCCTGCTGATGGTGGTAGCCTTGAATGGTACATATGAATTATTTTAGCAGGGATTTTACTGAACAGAAATGTCCTGCGAGGAAAGTTTAGAAGGGGTGATCTAATTCAATTGATTTGCCTGAATAATATTGCTAAGTAAATAAATAAA
>LHUT01005575.1:0-12635 GCA_001412135.1 Silene latifolia subsp. alba | reverse complement strand
TTTTTTAAAACTACATGGTACAAAAATTTTTGTTTAAAAAATCAATCATGACGGAGTATTTACTTGGAATATAAAACTCGGCAACTTAACTATCAGCCGCGCACACCGAAAATGGTAGGTGACAATGATAGGCAACCGAGTTAATTTAGTCTACAAGTTTTTTGATAGGTGATATCTATTTTAATAATAAAATCGGTTAAATATCATTGCACATGGTGTGGCATGGTTAATTGGGTACGTAGGACAAACTTTTTATTTCTCCCAATTTTTTATATATGAGAGTGGGCATACGGGCAGTTGTCAGTTGGGTTGTAGACTTGTAGGCCTTAACACCAGCCGTGGCCCATTTTAACACAACATGGCCCGCTATAGACCGAAAAAAGCACGACAGGTTTTAACACGCACATGCGTAACCACACTCAAAATACAAATAAATAAGGTTAAAGTGAAAGAATTACTTACTTATGCACGCAAAAATACAGCAATAAATGACACGACATGCATGCTGTTGGCTGTGACTCGTGAGTTGTGCCTCTACCGCCATTTTTGTTTCACTGGCACGACACGGTACAATGCCCACCTTCTCGTGCCCGGGCCATACCATCTCTACATTGTATTTAGATTTTGTCTTATTCCTCTCGTACGACTATATTTGACCCGTCTCAAGCAAGACAGAAAAACCGTCATAACTTGAGATTTGCCTTAACAAAAACAAAAATGGGTCCAGTCCATGACATCAAATAAGCAACATTTGACCTTTCTTCCCCAAAATACCCTTAGTTCTCCTCCTTCCATCTCTTACTCTCTCCAGTCTCCACCCTCCATTTTCGTTCCAAGTTTTCTCAAAAAACAATGGCGGAAAGCGTAACTCTGATCCTCTCATGTAAGGTAACTCTATTCACTTCTTTCTTCTTAATCTTTCTTCTATCGCTATAATTATTATTCCCTTTTCTGCTAATTTTGTGTTATATTTCGATGTCGAATCTCTTATATCCGTTTAACTCATACAATTGCTATGTTAGTTGAATCATTTAGGTCTTTCTAATTTCGCTTCTCGCTAATTGTCAATTCTGAGTGGATTGATTGAAGTTTGCTCCAAATCAATTGATTATTTTTGCATTCGCAAATCTAATTAGGAAATCACACTTGCATTCAATTGCTAGATTTTTAGGAAGTTGATCGATTATTAGCATAATCCCTAGTTTTTACACATCAGAAATTGGAGATATTACGTTGAAACCGCAAAGTCGCAGTTTTCGAACATTTTTAATTGTAGGTCATTGTTTAGTATGGCGAGCAATTGCGTGACCGGGCTTTACTACCAGCTATCGCCTTTTTCTAGTGTGGAGAAGACTATAACCATGGATTGAAGGGAAATGATTAAGGATGAGTTTTATACACAAGGGTATTTTGGGGAAGAAAGGTTGGCATGGACCCATTTTCGATAAATACTTTCAAACCAACCCCATTTAAGCAAAAAGTTCTTATAATTTCCTCATTTCTTTTCATGGGAGATGGATGTTGATGTCACGACTCACGAGACAATATGATCTGTGTGATTGATTCAAGTAACTCAAATTCAATATTTGTGGTGACCTATGCATGTTGAAACTCTGATGATCTATCGCCTATTTTGAATGGCTCTTAGGCTATAACACCGTAGCTAGACATCTGCATGAGACTTTCCCTGTAGATTTATTGACATGCTTATCAAAATTCCAACTTAAAGGCCTTGTCCAATACATGTTGTTTAGCTGCTGTAATTTCACTTTCAGAGATGGTTTTCATCTTATATGTTGATCATATAACTAATTAACTATGATCGCTAAAGTTGATTTTTTTATTCATTTGTTATATTTCCAGCATTGAGCTCTGCAGACTGCAAATGATGTTAGTTCCACTGGTTCTTTAAATGTAAATCTTGGGTTGAAGGAAATACTTGATGCACTTGCTGCTGGCATGAGAATAATAAGTACTAGAGTCGATGAAGCCTCTAATATTGTCAAGGCAACAACGACTTCTGAATTCTTCAAAGATTACCTTTCCACAGACTCGATTATATCTGATTCACTGTTCAGACATACCATATCCCTGAATCCTGAATAATTCTCTTTCAGATATCATTTCCAGATACAGCAGTAAAATTTTGCTGAAGGAATCTGACAGAAAGCCTAGAAACTCTAGAAAGATGAAAAAGTAGCCTGCACCGAATTCCAATCGGAGAGCGAAAGGTGCAGAATATCTTGATAATTGGCAAGGGCCGCCTCCATGGGATTTATTGAATGGGGGTGATGGATGCCCTAAGTTCTTACGTGATGGTAAGTTATAATCTTTTGTTTCTGTTTACTCATACGTGAAGGGCCGTTATTTATGTATAATGCTTCCTGGAATTTGTACCTAATTCCTTCCTCCTCTTCCCTTTTTCTCATTGAATGGTATTTTATTTTGAGCAAGGTCAAATCTATGTTATTTCGCCGCTTCACTTTGGCCACGTGTCGCTTGAAGCATTCCCAAATCCCAATACCCTGATTATTAACATGATGCGCTTCACTTCATTTTAGGCTAAAACATGAAACTTATTGACCATGTACGACACTCAATCCCATGCCTTGTCAGGCGCTCAGGCACTTGGAATTGTATCGGAGTAACATAGGGTAAATATTTTTAAGCCCTTGTTTGGATATCAAAATGGGAGGAGAGGAGGAAGGAGGGAAGGGAAAGGGAGGGAAGGGAAGGGGAGGTGGATTGGATGGTGACCGGTGAGAGTTTCCTCTGCAACTCTGTCCTTTGCTGGAGGGAAAATTGTTTGCCTTGGTGCAACCACATTCAGGTAGAAGGGTTAGCGAAACATTTACGTTGTGTTGGGATTGATGCTGCAGTCCCCTACTCAAAGAAGCCTGAAAGCAGGTAAAGAATTAGTGGCTTGGCTAAGTGATTTTTTTTGCTAAAAGAACTCTTGTGGGTTTATACTAATGAGCCGATCCCATGTTGTCTAAGGCGTTAGGCTTTCAAAGAGAAAAGGGTCCTTCTGATTCGAGATGCCAAATTACTGAGACACGAGTAATGCACCCAGCTTTGAGCCTTGTTGCTGTATGCCATAATTATGTGGAACCAAAGAATGTTCTCTAGATGTGGCAGCTCATTTTGCTGCCTTTGTTACCGACTCCAGAGAACTTTTTATAAAGAATCTAGCGTTAATGTACTTACGTTGTACTTCAACTTTGGTTCTAACAAACTCTCTCTAGTTCTGTTAATTTTCGATTTACACTGACTCATATCTTAGCTGTTGTCTCTAATTTTACCATTCGCACAGTGTGGTACATGTAATGCTTCTCAAATCCTATTTTCTCTTTCTAAATTCATAGATTGTACTTGAAACACATTCTTATATAAAATCAATTTGGTTAACGATGTTAATATGTACTGACAACACTACTAAATTGGTATAGCTATAGAGCGTCTTAGCTGCATGTTGTTGCTGGCTTGCTGCTATTATGGAAACACTCTGAGATCACCATGCTCATTGTAGGTCATCCAAACTTTTCAACGAAACATTGTTTCGGAGGATCAACTCTTGTCAAGGTGCACAAAATGCAATGGCAAATTTATTCAAAAACCTTTGACAGCCGAAGAGGCTATTGAAGCTGCCAAAGGATTTCAGAAGATCTATTCAATAAGAATCCAGAGTTTGCATGGACTGCAATCAATTGTACTGGGAGGTACTATATTGCTGCATATTATCCCTTGACCGTTTAGTAAATTCTTGTATATGAAGGGTTTGACTATATCTCTGGTTAGGCCTCTCTTTTATTACTCCCTCCATAAACCTGTTTTCTTCTCATTTCTCTAATATATGTGAGGAGTACTTTATTGAAATGGGAAGAAAGCAGGTTTATGGAGGGAGTATTACCTAGTCACTTATTACGTTTCACCCAAATAGGCAGATATGTAAAGATACCCCTTTATTTGAAAAACAAAATAAAATGACGCTAGTAGTAAATTATAAATGAGATTTTAGCTTAAGAATGAGGCGGCAGGGTGTAAATTTAAGATAAGTCGCATTCCCGCTGGGTGAATGTCCTAGTCCACGACTCCACGGCATTTATGGGTGTTTCTCTCTCTCCTATGTATGTTGTATGCCATAGTTCCCGTGGTGGCTGAGTATATATTACCTGTGGTGTTATACTCTACCTAAATTTAAAGTAACATTGTCTTGTATAAAGTACAAGATTTACTGCCGACTCTTGAGAAAACTCTGATCATACATGCCATTGTAGATGTGTTCCCTAGAAATAACTGCTAGAAAAGATAGTTTTATCACGAGCTGTCACAAGTTTCATGGTGATGCTGAGTGCCTGAGACGCTATTATCTTAAGTTTTTAGGTTTAGGCGCTTTGTTATTGACTTCTAAATTCTATTCCTTTCAGGGGACTCAGTATCATAACGCGGTCCAGAAGTTCGTGAACATCTGTAATCTGAGTGAATAATTCCCGTCAAAACTGGTAAAAACTCTAAAACAGTTCAATTGTGTAATTTAGAATAAAAGTGAGTATTTTTTTCATCCATTCATCTAGAATGTCTTCTATGTTTGTGTGTGCACTACTATAGTCTATTCTATAGAAGGGATAAAACTGAGTCTTATATGAGACTTGTGTATTTCTCATTTGAGTTTATGGTTAATGGGTTGGGCTTACATGTAAAACCGTGTCTTATATAAGTTTTGTTCAGCCGGGTACCAATAGCCTAGGATAATATGCATCTCTCTCAAAATTCTGGCATTTAGTTGCACTCAAGTTTGGTTTCTCCACATCAAAACATTTTAGGACTAAGACTTAGATAGCATCCTTAAACATAAAAATCGTTGATTCGTGGGAGTTTATTTAATTGTCTGCTAAGAGCGTTTTGAAATGATTTTATTTACTTATAAAGCAATGATATTTCTATGAGCATTTCTGCTTTCTTTTTCTCATCTATTAACTTCAACAAGGCTTTACATGTTTCTCCATAATGCTACTTATTCAGCATTATGATCTCAAAAGTCAAAAATAAATACTTACGGGCATGCTTGAATTGAGGATAAAAGGGGAGTGGAATTGGGGACAGTTAATAGATCCTACAACCANNCACTTAAACATAAAAAAAAAAATTAACTTCAAGAAAGCTCAAAAAAATTACACATAAGCTCGATAAGATATAACTTGGTTGTATAATGCTATTATACAACTGGAGGTATAATGTTATTTGTGAATTGGGGAGTATATAGTACTTTTTTCTACTTTTGGAAAAAGAGTAACTATTTACCCTCGAAATCTAGTACTCTTATACAAGTAGAAGGAAAATACATTACCCACTACCCTCCTAGGTAATGATTAATGGGGTAAAAGATCACCTCGACTATCATTACCCTTAAATGCCAAACCGTTCATCAAGGAACCCAATACACTAGCAATTAACTTCTCTAGTAATTATTTTCCAATTAAAATTTATCCCCTAATTAATCCATGGATTTCAAGCAAGCCCTATATTGGAAATTAACAATCCGAAGGACAAACTTGAATAACCAACACCTGGGATGAACATCTGAGTAATTGTGATTGTAATTGATCACAAACACATAAGGTATCTTTATCTCCAGACTCAAAATGAGTCTTAGGATCTGATATTTTGTTTTTAAGACTCAGTTTTCGACTCTCATATTTTCTCTTTATCCCTTGAGAATCGTAATATGTGGAACCCACTTTTTCACTTTCATGTCGCTATTCATGAGTCTCAAGTTGAGTTTTTGATTTCCGAGACCCAACTTAAGACTTTGCTACAATCAAAGTACTTTATCCGAGGACTTTGCTACAATCCAACTTAAGTCTTGAGCTAAGATCCAAAGTGGGTATAAGATAAGATTGTCTAATGACAGTTATTTAGCGCTATCTTAAGAAGTAGTTAGTGAACAAGCATCTGTTGAGTACTTGAGTGGTTGTATGATCTGCCTCTTTTATATTAATCAAAGACTTACCAAACAAGTGGAGCACATAGTGGAAATTTCCTAGTAGTTTTGCTCCATTTCTTTAATGCTCCTCGTACAAAAATTTCAAAGAATGAGTAAGCATTACATTATTAAAATAACTTTGGAAACTTACCTCTCAGTTTCCATGCCATTCTCTTAGCACAATTACATTTCTATAAGACTGTCAACTTTGGCTCTCTTGACATCCACAACTACACAGTACACAATACACAATACACAATACACAATACACCCTTACACAGAAGGAAAAGAGTAGGAGAGCAAAATGGCTGAAACAATTCTGGCCGAGCTATTAAAAACTATTGCAGAGAAACTGGGTTCCCAAGCCTACAACAAAATAGTGTCAGCGAATGATATTGACAGCCAAATAAAAGAGCTTCAGGATGTAAAGAATACCCTTGAAGCTACACTTCTTGACGCCGATTCTGTTGTGTGTAGCCATTCGCAACGAGCCGTGTTGGAGAAGCTTGAAAATGGACTGGCCAAAATCATTCACTTCCAAGATGCAAAAGCAGCAAAAGCAAAGCAGCAAGAACTCTTGAAAGGAAGTAAGTTCACTAAAAAGGTCCGTACTTTCTTTTCTTCTTCAAACCAACTTTTCACCCCCTATAGGGAAGCTAGGAAGATTAAGGCTATTACACGGGAACTCAGTCTGACTGCGAAAAATTATTCGCAGTTTGGAACGATAATTGGCTCGTCGTCTGCGAGCCAAAAGCAGATGTTGGTCGATGAATATGGGTCTCACATGAGTACTGACTTGGTCATTGGAAGAGATCAAGACAGGGATAACATAGTATGCTTACTTTTAGAACCCCCCAGCAGTACTCAAATGCTCTCTGTTGTTTCTATTGTCGGGATGGGTGGAATAGGGAAGACTACACTAGCTCAATATGTCTGCAATGATGCAAGGGTCCAGAGTTATTTTGATGTGCGGCTTTGGGTTTCCACAACCCAAGACTTTAATGTCAAGGACGTGTTACAGAAGATACTTGCATCTGCTACTGATGAAAAATGTCTAGAGTGCGAGATGAATCAGCTCCAGCATTGTTTATTTGGAGCGATTGCAGGAAAGAAATTTCTACTTGTTTTAGATGGTATATGGGATCACGATAGCTTGAGGGCAAAATGGCTGGAGTTGAGATCATTGCTTGGGGTCGGGGCACAGGGGAGTAAAGTTCTACTTACAACACGTAATGATACAGTAGCTAGAAAGATAAGCAGCCAAGACCCATACATGCTTTGTGATTTGCATGAAGAGGAATGTTGGCTTCTTTTTCAGCACATTGCTTATACACAATGGCACGAGCCTGGAGTGGGGGCAATTGGGAAGGAGATTGCAGAAATGTGTCCCAAACTTCCCCTAGTCATAAGGGTGATTGGAAGCCTGTTAGCAGGGAAACTTACAGTCCAAGAATGGGAAGCCTTTAGGAATGACCAGCTCAGAAACTTTGCCTCTTATGGCCGTGATGTCATGGGCACACTCAAACTCAGCTACGATGAATTGGGTAGAGAGCTAAAATTATGTGTTGCATTCTACTCTTTGTTCTCAAAGAGACTCCAATATGAAAAAAGTTTTATTATTCGTCTTTGGATTGCCATGGGATATGTTAAGCCAGAGTATGCAAATCAAAGCCCTGAGGACGTGGCAGAAGGGTATGTGTCGTGCTTGAAAAAACGGGGATTTTTCAAGAACAATATGTCGAACTATCTTTGTATGCACAACTTGATGCATGAGCTAGTGCTCTCAATAGCTGGGTTTAAGTATAAACTTGCAGATTCATCTACTGATAAATTTGATGAAAGAGTTTGTCATGTCTCATACCGGCCATTTGCAAACATAATCGAGGAACCTTGGAAAATCCCATCTTCACTATTCAAAATCAAGCAATTGCAGTCATTCATTCTACCTCTTCCGTGCTCAGGTTTTCGTTTCTTTGATCATTTGGGAATTTTCAAACATGATGTATTTCTATCCAGTTTTCAATCTTTGAGGTCTCTGCGAATACATGGGGTAGGGATAAATAAATTGCCAAGATCTGTAGGTGACCTGATCCAATTAAGGTACCTTGACCTGTCAAATAATCCAATTTGTAAACTCCCCACCACAATCACACAACTTGTGAATCTTTACTTGCTTAATCTTTCTTACTGCAAGAGTCTTGAAGAGCTGCCTAAGGATATAAGTAAGCTAGTGATGTTGAGACACCTTAGCCTACACGCTTGTGATAATTTAAGTCATATGCCTAAGGGGCTTGGAAATTTGACAGAACTCGAAACACTGGACCGTTTTGTGGTGAACAATTCTCGCAGTGGAACTAAGGCTGATTTTGTTTGTGGCTTAGCATACCTAAATCAGCTGGATAATCTGAAGGGCTTGTTAATACTGTTTGTTATCAGTCAATCGAAGGACATAGTGCAGGAAGCGAAGGCAGCAAAGATGGAGAATAAAGAGAACATCACGAATTTCTATATAAAATTCAGAGAGAGCACAAAGCAAGATGAGTTGATGCTTGATAACCTCCAACCAAATGCCAATTTGAGAAGCTTAGGTATAATGAATTATGTGGGGGAGAGGTTGCCAAGTTGGATGAGGGAGCAGCTCCATTGGTGGCTCCCTAATCTGGTTGAGATTCGCATATATAATTGTAAAGGCAGCAAACATCTTTCCTCTTTTGGGAGGCTTTCTCATCTTCGCCTTCTAGAGTTGGTGGGCATAGAGGATGTGGAGTACATAGAGAACAACGGTGGTAGTGATAATACTGTGGCCCCTGTGAATGAGCGTTCTTCGACTCCCTTATTCCCGTCCCTTGAAATGCTCATCCTATTAGACATGCCAAAATTGAAAGGGTGGTTTAGTATTCAAGACACAAGACAACCTGCTCAGAATGATGTTCAGCATCATCAACTCAATTGCATACCTGCTGCATTTCCAAGATTGCAAGAGCTAAAGACGGACATGGCAGTGCTGCTTATAATGGCGAGCGTGTTTTTACCCGGCATTGCTTCTTTAGTGACGCTTACTATTCTAGGAAAACGTACAGAAGAAACAACTACAGTACCTTCAACTCTGTCTACTACACAGCGGCCACCTCTAGTCTTCCTCAACAGCTTCCTTCCTAATCTTACTAATCTCATGTTTTTCCGTGAATATCACATCAAAGGTCTTCCTGAGAATTTTCGAGATATGACATCTTTAAAATACCTGAATGTCGAAAAATGTACAAATTTGGAGGCTGTACCTGAGTGGATTGGCAACCTCATTTTCCTTGAAGCCCTTTCCATAAGCAGATGCCCCAAGTTGACATCGTTGCCCCATCCGATCAGTAACCTCCTCAATTTGAAGTCCTTATTCCTTGATAAATGCTCCTTTAAACTTGCTGAGAAATGCAGCGAGCCAACTGGTGAAGACTGGCCTAAAATTCAACATATCCGCAATATCTGCATCAACCTTGCTCAGGACAATGGTTCTCAGGACGATTGTTCTGAAGTTTTCTTAAATTTAGATATATCAGATGCATGGTATGATGTTCCTATGGTCATTTAACGTACTTTGTATAGATCGTACTTTGTATAGGAGAAGTAGGGACGACTGCATACCGCAATTCATAAACTAATTACGTAGTAGGTGTTCTGGTTGACAAACACCATTAATCTACTTTCCCAGTGCCGGATTTGTCACATGTCTCATCGTGACACTGAGACTATCAATTTTATCTGAATTGTATTCATCTCTGGTTGTTTAGTATCATTGAGTGAATGATTCCCATCAAACCCGGCAACTCGGATACTTGTCTACTCCTCATTTGAGTTTATTATGGTTAACTGATTGATCTCACATGTAAGACCGTTTTAACTCTTAAAAGTTTTCATTAACCAGACCAAAATTAATTCAGCGCTGATGATGCATTTCTCTCAAATTCTAACATATAGTTGCATTGGAGTTTATTTTTCTCTATATCACAAAGACGGCTATTGTCGACTGAACTCGAAACATGTTGGTACTAAGGACTCTAGGACTAAAAGCGTCCCTAAGACCCTAACCATGAAAATCATTGATTCGGGAAAATGTATTATACAACCGGTTGTATTTACACTTATTCAATGTAGTTGAGCTTTGTTATAAAGTTATTGAGCTTAACAAAATAATTATTAAGCTCAATAACTTCGTAAAATAGCTCAATAAGTTGTAAAAATAGCTCAACAACTTTGTGTAAGAACTCAACAACTATGAGTCGGTTATACAATTCTACTATACAACTGGTTGTAACATAGTATTTGTGTTTGCTTGAGCAGTGATCTTTTGCTTAATGTTTTGAGCATGTTTCCCCATAATGTTAATTATCCGGCATTATAATCGCACAAAATACAAATTAATAATCCAAACAACAATCAACTTATTAGCCGACAAATATTTAAATTTATCATTAGAACAATTATTTGACAAGCAAGGGATGAATAACATACGAGTTTTTGTAATCGATTGATTACAAACTCTTACATAAGACCGTCTACTAACAATTATTAAACATTTTGTAAATAAGTACTTAAGATTTAACACCTTTGTGATGTTTCCGATAAGAGTCTTCCCAATTCACTCCATCAAACATACGTACTTCAACACGGTCAAGCGTCCCTGGATCGACACAAGCCACATTAACCGACACAGCATCAGGATTAGTCCTCGACACATTAAACGACGTGATACCACACACGTTACAAAACTTATGCTTAGCGGTATGAGTCCCGAACGTATAAGTAGTTATGTTCGACTCACCACTCAACAATGTAAACCGGTGAGACGGGACACTAAACGAAACGTTCCCTCGTTTCGAACACATTGAACAATTGCATTTCCATGCGGTTACGGATTTCGGAGCTTCGATTTTCCATCTTACTCTTTCACAATGACAGCCGCCATTGTGTGTTACTAAATCTTCTGAATCAGAAGCCATATTATTTTATTTTGTATTTTGTATTTTGATGAAAAAGTATACAAGATTTATTGACTATTGTAGTGTGTTTAATAATGTGAATTTATATTAGTAAAGACGTATTGTTTAAGAACAATGGTGGCACGTATCGTTTAATTATGATCTTACGGCACGTATTTCCTAATAAGAACCAAACATCACCGAACGTAAATCTCTCAAATTAATCCAAATGTCTAAAACTTCTAAAAATTCACGTCCAAAAATACAAATGCGTGATTGATACATGCATGAGCAGAAAACTCGAGAAAAAAAAAGACATTTAAACCCGTGAATAAATAGTAGAACTCGTAATAATAATCTTAGTGTTTTAAGTACGAAATATTTTTTGTTTTGATTGTTCGGGAACAATCTCAATTCACAATGCATAAACAAAATGAATGAAACGAGTCGTCTTATAAGTTTTTCCCATACAACAATATTTTCCAAAGTTAATTTGCAAGATTTGACGGTTTTATAATGTGATCGTTATTGCCGTCTCAATTCTAAAATCTTAACTATCTCTTGACAAAAAGCGTGATCTTAATCGATCTATCATGTCGCTAATATTTCCTTCTTTTTAGTCATTTCTATATATCGGTTCAAATAATATGAGAAGAATTTTACGTAAATGGATAAAGATGACCGACATAAAGGGAGTATTTATTTATTAATCAAACACATCAAACCCCTTTTGTTAAACTAAATCAGTTCCGTTTGTTCTTCTGGCTCGCCGGCGGCTTTTCCGTCGCTGACTTTCTTTCTGTCGCCGGCGAGCCGAATATCATAAGCCGATTATCTTAAGTTTTTTAAGCTGCGTTTGAACTTGAGGAAAGGGGGCTTTGATTGATTACCCTGATCAAGATCGTTTTTCCCGATTAAGAAGAGCGATTATCAAGAAGCGGTTGCTCGATTGTGATTTGCGCTTCATTCCACACTATCGGTGATATCATTTCCCCCTTTCTTGTGGTTTTTTTCGGTTGATCTTTAGGCCTGTTTTAGCTTGGTTAGCTGCTATTGTATTGGTCTTTGGCTTTCTTAAGCTTTTGTTTATATTGCTTTGGTGGGGTGAGTTTCAGTAATTTAGTTTCTTTAATTGGGGCTGCTTCTTTGGTTTTATTGCATTTGTGTATGCAAGTTGTCGAATTTTCGGGAGCATCTTTTATCTATAGTTTCCACTTCTTACTGTTTCTCTTCACTTGGGTTTTGAAGATTTGTATCAGTGCTTCCCAATTTGTTTCTCGGAGGTTTTGTGATCCGTTGTCTACACTTCTGCTTTGTAACTATGTCTTCCTCTACCAGCTATCATAAATTTCTTGAAGCTTTTGCTTGTGCTCATGTTAGTGATGGATTTATGGAGGATGATGGGGATAGGATGTTTGGCCATTTTATGAGAATGCAGGGGTCAGTTCGGTTAGTCTTAGCGGAGGTGAGGGAGCTTAAAGATAAGGGAAACAGTTATTTTAGGCAAAATGACTTTGATATGGCCGCAGCGTGTTACGATGAAGCTTGTAAACTGCTTAGTTTGAGCCTGGGAAATATTGAGGGTGAAGATACTCAATCATTATCTGACCTTGCTGTTTCGCTTATTTCTAATATGGCTGCTTGTGCCTTAAAAATGGAGGAATACAAAGCTGCTGCGGGTA
>LHUT01005574.1:0-11286 GCA_001412135.1 Silene latifolia subsp. alba | reverse complement strand
CTAAGACATCAATGTGCAAATTTTCAGGATAATTATTTGTTAATAATTTTATTATATTAAGCAACATTTCGCCTATTTTCATCTCCTGACAGTTTATAAAGCTTAAATTGTAGACATCGCCTACCTTAAACATGGATACTGGACCACAGCGAAAAATTTTACGCAATCTTCCGTAGATTGAGAGCTCCTCATAAGTCATGCCCATGTCCACTTCATCGAGCTGTAAGAACAGAAAACCATTTAAGCAACTCTAGATCTATAGTGCATGCAGGAAAACCAGTAGAAGTTAAAGTGAAAAAATTCAATGTCATCTTATGAAAAGCATAAAAGGCGAGAGGGAATCCCCAGCCCTTGAGTTGACAAAATTATGTTTCTTAAACCGCTGGTAACCTAAATCTTCACTACTACGCTATCTAGATTATTTTACGGACATAAAAAGGTCCCTGGCTAATGTCGCACAATTCTGGCCACATGTCCTTTATAACATCAGTGAGTCATGCATGAAAATGTCGAGAATAACCCAAATAATCATTTAACATTTGATCTCTTTAATTTACAAGGGTAATGCAGATCATCTCACTGTGAAACTGTCTCGTATAAGGTGCTATTTCATATATGGTACTCCTGATTTTAGTTTGGAGGGATAAAAGTTGATGTTATCTTGTCTGTTTGTCGGAATGTACTTTCAAATTTAGCATCTGAAAAAAGCTTAAGCTATTACCAGGAAGTCCAAAAGACAGAAGCAAGACTGATTCAGAAGGTAATGGGTGCCGTATAGTGAGCTTGTGAGCATAGACAAGGATTTCTTTATATGAGGTACGCCAAGTCGCCAACCTCTTGCAGAGAAGTTTAAAGTTCTTAATTACGCCTCCTGATGGTCATAAGTAAAAAATCTGTCCACTCCTTTAAGTTAATGTTTCCCTTTAAGTTAATATATAAAAATGATAGTTTGATTCAAGTATTCAACTAGTAGCGTACTAGCATCTGAAACAGTCAACTTCACCTAAATGTGTATTCATCTTCTTAAAGAGTCACCTGGGTATAATCAGAGCGTATCGGTTCAAGTTCTGCAGTTGGAGGAGCAGCTTCAATCTCTGCCAAGGATGAGTAACCTAGGTTATTTGCTTTAGCTGCCCACTTCAAGAATGCTCGGAGATCTGTCTTACTAATGCTTCCAATTGGATTTATGTCTGCTGAGCTACAATCATACTAAGAAACAATTCGAAGAATTATCAGATATGTATTCACCCTACTAATTTCCAAAATAATACTGTTTAGGCAGATTAGCTAGCTGATAAAGTCATTGAACGATAGTACTTATGACCTAGGCTATCCCGTCAACATCAGAACTGCCATTATGGCATCCTTTGCACCTAAAAAATATGATACAATTTGTGTGATATGTCATCATTAGCAAGACAGACAATTTAAGTTGTTAAACTATAAGTATAAACAGAGGAAAACTCAATGCCAAAGAGGAAAAGCCTGTAAAAAAATTGCTAAAATTTACCTTTGTTAAGTAACCACGCAGTGCCTCATCCACATTGGAACTACCTAAAACGAGATAAAATCCTGATTTACTATGAACCCAAGGCATAAGTGATGCCAACATGAAGGCCACCACCATTCTGACTCGAGCTTGGATGTTCTGCAGTGCTAAGTTTTCAGGATTTGAACCTCCATCTACCTGAATCATAAGCAATATGCAGAAAATATTAATGGCAAGAAGAGCGCATTTTACAAAGCTACATTGTGTGTCAGCTATCTATATAAGTGAAACAGGGTAAATACCGCTGCAGGCGGTAAAAATAAGTGAACCACCTATCATTCTTTGAAGTACTCCATCTCATTTACATTGTTCTCATTTCACTTAGACAGTTAAATGATGTTAACTATGACCAATAAAATGTTCCAACTTTTAAGGATGATCATATGAAAATTGTCGTCTTAATAAGTACAATGCAACAGATTTTACATTCTACTTTTATAAAAAGAAGTTAACTATTTGAGCTGACATCTTTGACCGTGAGAGTCAAATGGAAACGATAAAGCGGGTTCAATGTAGTAGTAATCAAGGTCAAAGTCCCAAATGTAATGATAGAAAGTATTCAACATTTACATACGTCATGCAGCCAAAGTATTCATCATATACGAGTGTGGAGAGAAGATGGGGTTTTTCTTGTTTACCTTGTAGCGCAGACGTTTGCCTGTTAGGGTATGAAACAATGTTAGTAGAGCTGAAATGACAGTGTCTATGCTGAGGTTGAGGTGCCATGCTCCAATTTCATCTGCAAGCTTTCTAGCTCGCGATGTTGTTTCTTCAGAACTGCATAAATATTTAAATCTGAGATTTACGGCTTTACATGAGTACCTTACTACCTTTACGACTGCCCAAGTATAGAAATGCCAATATTGTTGAATACTAGACCGAGAAGCAATTTAATATCAAAACATCCCATAGACTCACTCTGAGAAAAAGATGCTTAGATCAATTATCAATATGAGTGCATAAATACTAACTATATCTCCAAAGATCAACTCAGGAACACATGCATAGTGCATGAATGCATGATACACAAAGCACATACACGTTTCTGAAGTTGCCCGAAACAACCACTTTTCACAAAGTAAACATCTTATCACAACATGATAAATTATCAATATGAGTGTATAAATACTGACTATATCTCCAAAGACCAACTCAGGAACACATACATAGTGCATGATACACAAAGCACGTACGCGTTTCTGAAGTTGTCGGAACAACCACTTTTCACAAAGTAAACATCTTATCACGGCATTTATAAATTGAAACAGCCAGTCTTGCATGATAGCATATGTATGTAAGAACAAGGGTGTAGACAAGTGAAAACAGATGCCATAAAAATATTGGGACGAATACCTATTTTCAGTTCCCATGAATACTGTATAAAATATGCGTTTGGCAAACTCCTTGCTGTCAGTCGGGAACTTCCCATCAGTATACTGTCCAATTCTTATTGCATCCGCTTTGACCTTCTCATCTCCATCCTTAATTTCTGCAGAAGCATAACGAGAAGACACTTAACACAATCAAGTTTCAACTACCAAATCCATGTAGCAATAACCTATCAGTGTATTGCCCCCAGCAAGCCATAAAGGAATGCAGCAAACAAGCATATGCCCTTTTCTCCCTTTACTCTAAATGACACTATGTTTCCATTTCCAATGGATCGAAAAACGCGCTACTTTGGTCCTAGATTATGATGAAATTTAGCAAATTGGCTGCACCTCTTTCCATTATCAAGTAGCACTAAATGGACACAATTCTTGACACAATTCTAATTACGGGTCATCCATGTGAACCCAATTCTCCGTTATGGATTTATGGGTCATCCGGAAATAGTCTCCCTGTGTTGACACAGGGAGTAAGGATGCATACATCTAAATTCTAACCTTTACTAGCAAGCAATTTGTGGGATCCCTCGAGGCACTTACTTAAACAGCATTATTCTCTCTCGAAAAAATGCCATTATGCATGAAATCAGAAGAACTAGCTGCAACTTAACGAGCAAGCTAACGAGAATCAAGTTTGCTTTCACCTTACCTTTGACAACAAGCTGGCACATCCAACCGACAATAGCAGCAACTGAGGAGCTATCTGCACCACCTGAAAGGGGAAGCAGAAATCCAGAAGCTCCACTTCTTCTCAAGTAATCCCACAGCCAGCAAGCAGGCCCGTTGGCTATCTCCTCCTCCGGTTCATGATATCTAATCTACAAGGCATCAATGTAACTCATTTACGCTAAATGGGAGGAACGCACATTGCACAAGTGAAATGTAAAATAAGAAAATCCTTCTCTTGATAGAAGTTAGCACTAAGAAGTAAGAACCAAAATTATCCCAGCAACACGGTAATTGCTCAATACAAAATTAGCTTATCCCAAAAATAGGTTTTACGAAAAGTAACTTGATTGCTCTAACATTAAAATGTATACACCTCTCCGCTTAGTGTATAGATTGTCAGTCTGATTACTCCTGAATCATAATGGCAGCATATTTCATGCAGAACAGCTTATACTAGCAGATTTCTAATGTCGTGTAACAGTTCACTTCCAATATACGAGGAGAATGCAGTCACTTCACAACAATGATTTCAATGAGAAGATACATAATTGACGCCCATGATTTCATAATTTGAGAAAATGTTTGGAAGTCATTTGCCATATAACTAACTAGCTATAGGGCTACCTTGAGCGGAGAGGAAAGAGGCTCTTTCAAGTGGAATGATCGGCATAACTCAACAGGCACTGAAACAAACGGTACTTTTGTTTTGCAGCTTGCTTGCTCTTGGAAACTGCTAATGGATCCTCGAAGACTGGCTACCTGGCCGAAAGAAATCATGAACCAAATAAGACAAAATGAAATTATGACCACTGTATACTGTAAAAGAAGGAAATCTTAATATCACTTACTATGTCAAGATCAACTTGAGCAACGACAACCTCGACATCTTTTAATGAAAATTGTGAACCTTGGGCAACCACATCTCCATTTACAACAACACAACAGCATCCATCTGCCAACATCAAATCATCAATCATAAAGACTAAAATTTGGCAGTTAATTATGTCATCAATTTTAATCACAATCAAGAAGTCATCCTAGCTCTCAATAAGCAGATGAAAATATCAAAATCTGAAAACCAAAAATAACAATTTACCATAATATAAGCGGCCACCATCACAACCCTGATGATTACTATACATGTAGACTCCTCCACGAGTATGTGTAGCATCTATAAAAGCACGCATGCGAACATCAAGCTTTCTTAGTTGATGATGACTTCCACTGGCATTCATAAACACTTCAACGCCACTTAATGCGAGCTCGGCATGTGGAGGATCAGGAGTGAAGAGTTCTTCACAAACTTCAGCTGCAACCATTCTGGCAGAAATCAACTTCATAAATATTTATACAGCGCCAAGAGAAGGAAAAACCATCTAGAGACAGCCATTTACAAAAGAGGAATATATTACTGATAGATGGCAATGATGTTCCATCGTCGTATAGGAAACAGAACAAAAAGGATGTCATTAGTTAATTGATGGAATGGACATATGGTAGACATTCATTTTATATACTCGACCTTTATAAAAAAAATATATAATCTATACATAACAGGGTTGCCTTAACAAATATTTCTAATCACACAGTCAAAGAGCAGTAATATGAGACATACGTATCCAAGAACTCCATAAATCCATAACCAAAAGGCACTTTCGTTTGAGATATGGCCTGGGCAACGTCAGGAGGTAGCTGAAACTGCACTATTTCGTACTTATTTTTCCAAGTGGTGAACCATCGAAGCTCTCTATAATTTCCATCATTAGCAAGCCACATCTTCGGACGTATCATGATGATTTTTCTATCCATACAAAGAACTTGGCAATTGTAACGCACCGAGTTACTAAGAATGGGCATTCCAAAGCTGCAGAGTATCCCATCTGTCCAATCCCCCACCAAAAGTTCTTTCAAGCACTCCCATCTAAAAATTCATCAGCAGTAATCATATTAGTTATTTTCACTATTACTAAGAAATGGCTTAAGAAAATTTGAGGAACGTTATGGGCTTTATTGTTTATATAAACTAAACCAGTATTCATGAAGTTGAATTAGAAGAAATACGCGTGATTGATAGTATCAAGCTCCAAGAAATGATCTTCGCAGCCATATCCAGTGATTTCAAGCTCAGGACCAAGACGAATAGTGGCGCCGGCAGCTTTAGCCAACGAAATGGAATCCTTAATGTTAATGAGGTTAGCATCAAAGTCCATAGCCCATTGATTCAAGTTGCAAGTTGCTACCTTCAACAACCTCATCTTCTCCTTTGGTTTTCGTCTTATTTATTTATTTAGTTAATTCCGCAATAAACCATTAACTGAAATCACCAATCCGACCGAAGTTAAATACAAAAATTAATAAACTTAATTGATATCAGAAGCAAATGAAAGCACAGTAGCATAGAAAAGACGGAAACAATCCCAGGGTGGCTACATCTAACTACAAGTCTCCCATTTTCCTTAACATATACAAGTAGCACTTAAATTATAATTTTCCAATTTGTTATCATGTTAATAATTACAGTATACTTTTCCTTATGCTTGATTGTACATTTGTACATAATTGGCAAACAAATTAAGTTGTAATATACTTGAAAGATATCAAGGAATATGGTATATTTATGATTAAAGAATGAAGAATAAGTAAGCAATTATACAACATTACGATCGTAATGCATCTAAGTAATCAATCCTAATTCCTAAATGAGGAACAATAATTATGGAAGTGAACCTTGAGAGATGGTGGCAGAGGGTCGAGTGTGCAAATTGGCCAACAACTTCAATCAAATGTGGAGATACNCGCGACCTGTCATCTGTAAGCACACGCTCTGATTATCACTCATATAGTATTTTTTTTTTTAATTGATATCAGAAGCAAATGAAAGCACAGTAGCATAGAAAAGACGCAAACAATCCCAGGGTGGCTACATCTAACTACAAGTCTCCCATATTAACAGATGGCACTTTAATTATACTTTTCCAATTTGTTATCATGTTTAATAATTAGAGTATACTTTTCCTTATTCCTTATGCTTGATTGTACATTTGTACATAATTGGCAAACAAATTAAGTGTAATATAGTTGAAAGATAACAACGAATATGGTATATTTATGATTAAAGAATAAGAATAAGTAAGCAATTATACAACATTACGATCGTAATGCATCTAAGTAATCAATCCTAATTCCTAAATGAGGATCAATAATTATGGAAGTGAACCTTGAGAGATGGTGGCAGAGGGTCGAGTGTGCAAATTGGCCAACAACTTCAATCAAATGTGGAGATACGGTGTCCGACTTGGTGGCGACGGTGTACTCGGCTCCGTGCCCACGTCCAATGCGTGGCAGTCTGGCAGATGTGTGGAACACCTCTCAACTCTCAACCGTGCGTTTCCGTTTTACTCCCTATTGTCTTTCGTCTTTGGTTTTCGGGAGAGTTTGGGTTTATATATACGAAGTACTAAGGTAACCCCCGTTAAAAATTACGGGTTTCTTATAGTTTGACAATCGGGGAAGCGGTAAATAAGCCCCATACGTTTGACCCTATGTGCAAATTAGCCCCATCTCTTTCTTTTAGTGCAAATCCACCCCATTAGTTATAACTTATGTGCAAATAAGCCCCACACAAGATTTTTAGGTCAATTTCTCGCCGGAGAACAATGACATGATGCCGGAAATATGACTAGGATCGAGTTAAAAAAATAAAAAATTTCACACTCTTCACCGGTTGTCATTTACCCCTTCCCGTCATTCATTCACTTGGATCAAACAACATGTCTATGAGTCTATTCTAATCTCACTCACTTTTTTCCCAATTCCCCAACTCTTTTTCTCTGCCGATATCTTGGCTCCCAAATAATGGTGTCTCTTTATTTACACATCAATTTTGCTTCAATCTACAAACCCAATTCCTGTAAGTCTATCCTTATTTGGTAATTGAAATTTCGCCCCAAGTATGAAACGAGATTTCAAAATAAAATTGGGGAAAAGTCAAGTTTAGGTATTTTTTTTAATATAGTTATATTTTACAGAAACAATTTAATTTATGTTAGAGAATTGAAATTAAATAGCAATTAGAGAAGTTGATTTATTGTTTTTACTTATTTTTCATAGATACAATGAGTTCAATTCAAGACAACTTACACTTGAGCATAGTGATGGAATGAAGATAGTGATAGGTCTAATGGAGCAGACAAACGGTCGCAAGAATGTATAGAAATACCGAGATTGTTGTATAAACGACTATCCCTTGCAGTAATAAAATCATATATTTATATTTTTAATAAGTTAATCTAATCCTAGTCATATTTCCGGCATCATGTCATTGTTCTCCGGCGAGAAATTGACCTGAAAATCTTGTGTGGGGCTTATTTGCACATAAGTTATAACTGATGGGGTGGATTTGCACTAAAAGAAAGAGATGGGGCTAATTTGCACATAGGGTCAAACGTATGGGGCTTATTTGCCACTTCCCCGGTTTTCCCAATCAATCTATCTATCTATCTACACAAATTCTTATTTGTGACGGTAATATCCGTCACAAGCTTATAATGGGTCGGATACATACTACATTATATGGAAATTAACCGGGTAAGAGGTACAAGTAGCTAACAAGAGATAGAACTAGGTAGCTAGGTGTAGTACTTGATATACCTTCTTCAATATTTAATACTAAAATTTGTAATTAAATTATTCAATTATACTACACTTCCTATGCAAATACCAAACTCTTAGATTACCATTTCCAAATTACACTCTCTAAATTCTCACTTTGAAACCCTCCCAAATTCATAAAATTAAAACCATTCCACACCTTATCTTCATCTTCTTCCTTGCAACATCACTAAAAAAAAAGAAAAATCTTACAATAATACGTAATTTATTTTCGCAGTACATATTTTACTCATTACAGTACTTTTTGCGTATATTTTCCATTTACTACCCTTGTACTACTAACAAACCAAAAACTTAATTCTCTCATATTTCAATAGCGGAACCTTACAAATCATCAAATTACAACAAAAAATTTCAATTATGAATCAGAATTTGATTAAATTAGATGTATTTACATTCTAAAATACAATTAATTGGTCAATGTAATATTTGTTTTTATGTTCTTTAGTAATTTTGTTTTTTAATTAGGGTTTTGATATTTGTGATAAATGATAAGGATTAGTTTCTTGGTGGTGGAATCATAATTTTTAGTTTTTATCGCCTAAAATTAGACGTCCAAAGATTTCAATCCCATTTCCCCCTCGCTTTTGCTTGATTCTACTTGTGCCAGATGATGCTCCAAATTACCTTCTTTCATTGGAATTCGGGTTTTTGCGGTGGCAGCGAAGGAGATGTCATACCCGCAGTCCTCCAGTTTGTGCTTCGTTGAAACTCAGAAGTCCGCTATTATGATCAATGTTGTCGTGATTGTTGTTTATCATCGATATCAAATCAATGGCTGAAGATGTGTACCATATATTTCTTTTGTTTTTATTTCCAGTGGAGTAAAAAAAAGGAAGATGAAAGAGAAGAGAGGATCCTTGAAACATGAGGGGGAGAAGAAAAAAAATGAGAAGGGTAATTTGGGAAAAGGTGTACAGCGTTGAGCAAAATGCGTACTGCGAAAATCAACACCCTTATTAAAATTACTCTTGCAAGAAAAACTGTAACAAAGAAGCTACCATATAAGAATAATAATAGAAAACGATCAATGCAAGTGTTGAGCCCAAGGAAGGTATTTTAAATTTCAAAAATCAATTTTTGATTTCAGTTTATGTGTTGTTGTTTTGTGGTTATTTTAGGGGTTGTTGTTCATTTTTTGTTGATTATAGTTGAAATTTTTGCTTGAATGTGCATAAGAATCGTAATAGGATTTGTTGTTAATTTGGAGTTTGTGGTGTTTTAATTCTAGTATTTTCATTTTTAAGGATTTTTTGGTGTTTTAATTTTGGTTTGTTTCATATCCTATTACATTTCAACTTAGTTTAATATGGTTCATAATGTTTATATACTTGGACACTTTGTTATTATTTGTGGATATAACTTAGTTTGATTGATCATTATTAATAAACATATAACTAAGAATGATAATATATAGAATTAAACTGTCAACAGAGTGGTCGGCTTAAGGAAGTTCTTGATTAGTGTAAAATGTAACAAATTATCAACTGTATGTGACTGTTTTTGACTTATGCATATATGGTAACATATTATATATATCTGGTGGCAATTTACACTTGTGAAGTCTATTTGTGAAGTATATCTTGTGACAAATATCTTTGAAAATGTTGCTAAAGAGAGGTGGTTCCATATTCTATTACAAAGGTTATATTTGTTGCTACTTGTAGATANNTATTGATTATTGTTTTTTTTTTTGGGGAAATGGGAACATAAATAAATAAAGTGCGGAGTAACATATAAAATTAAACTCTCAACATGGTGAACTGTTTAGTAAAGTTGTGGAGTACTATAAAATGTAACCAGTTTTCAACTGTTTGTCATCATTTCTTCCAGTTGTATTATGGTAACATTATTCTCTTAACGTGGTGACATAATGTATATTTCGATATTTCCTGTCCAAATGAGTCTACAACTGAACCTGAACGTGTCATTGAGGATCCCAAGTACATTCAACGCTACACACGCATGACAATAAAAAGAGTTCAAAAGACCCTAGGTGATGCTGCAAAAGGAGGAGGTCGCGCCAAAAAACAATAGTTTGGTGTTTTGATGCACTTATTTTAGACATGCTTGATGGTTATCTTAAAACAGTTGTTAATTAAGTTGTATATAAAACTGGACTTGTGTTTTGGGGCACTTATTTTAAACATGTTACCATTTAAATCAGTATATGATGAGTTCCCATTTTGTGTCAATTTCACCTTTCTTCTATATGCATATTTCCCGATCACATGCGGGTTTTGACCNCCATAGTTCATTTAGGTAACCCCGAAGACCCTAGTCTTTTAATCAATCGAACACATACTTCATAATACTTTGTTTAGTTGCATCAAGTAGTTAAATCAAAACCCTTTTTCTTTGTTTTTGACTAGACTTGACTCTTAGTTAGACTAAGTGGAAACCCCCGCCGTCTTCGTGTTCGACCCCGATTTACGACTAAATTGGGTTATTCTTGTTGGTGGTAAGTGTGTTGACCCTACCGTTGAAAACTTACCCATCAATGATCTTCCATCTTTATTCTACCGATGTGAGACATGGCCTGGGTTTGCACCCTAACAATCCTCCCCTAAAACCAAGGATCATCATCTTGACTCGCACCTTGACCTCCATGGAAAACTCCCACACTTTACAACCCCAACTTCTAGACAGCTAAAACATCATAAGTCTTGAGGGCTTGGCCCAAAGCGGACAATATCGTACAATTATGAACAGTGGACCCCGGTGCATGCAGCCGAGGCCCAACACGAGATATTTACGCTTCCGCACAACAGAAGGTTCATGTGATACTATGATAACTCTTTGATACTCCTCCAAAAGAAGTCACTGTGGCTCAAGGGAATGATGGAGTCAGGATTTGTATTTAGGGAATAATTTTTTTTAGTATAGATGGTCGAATGAATAATGGTATAATGAACTTGAAACAAAATTAGAATTTTGACTAAACTTACGAAATATTCATCCATCAAAATTTTAATTAAAAATTCAAAATTTTCATCCATCAAAATTTTA
>LHUT01005572.1:0-12578 GCA_001412135.1 Silene latifolia subsp. alba | reverse complement strand
ATGACGATAAATCAAACAATATCTTACATCACTATATTTTTTCTTATAGATTAAGAATAATATCAAAAATTCCCTACGACCATAAATAGTG
Organism: Silene latifolia subsp. alba; assembly: GCA_001412135.1. Classification (NCBI taxonomy): domain Eukaryota; kingdom Viridiplantae; phylum Streptophyta; class Magnoliopsida; order Caryophyllales; family Caryophyllaceae; genus Silene; species Silene latifolia. The sequence continues at coordinate 12,487 of LHUT01005572.1, read as the reverse complement.
CCAAAAATCAAGTGTTACCTTTGGTCATCCTCTCAATCTACGACTCTGATCTACATTAATAAAATCTGAGAAAATGAGATAAAGTAGTCACTCAGGGGTATCGAGTTCAGAACCACATTATTCACATTAAATTTTTTATCAATATATATGATGAAAAATTCTTGTGTTTTTCGGGAGGACACGAGAATTTTTCATACGAGTATATGATAGTACTTAATCAAAACAAAAAATTATGTGAAAATGGTGATACTGAAATTAATCAAAGGTATATACACGTTTATTGACGATGATCAAATATGAATTTGGATCTTATTGAGTTATTGTTGAGATCAAATTTGGCAAATTAATTAGTCAATGTTCTACAAATAAAAGTTGAACTTCTTAATTTTGTATTTAGGTTAGGTGTTAATCTCTCAAACATAAGAATTCATCCATTTTTAGCCTACATAAAAGGTGTATATGATGTGGTAACCTAAATTTAATATCATTATCTACTTAGTCACTTGTACCTCACATTGCCTATATAAGCTACACACATGACACATTCAACTCACAAACATATCATACAACAATAGTAAAAAACTAGCTAACAATTAATCCCATGGCTTCCTCCTTACTCTCCTTCATAATTCTAGCTCTCTTCTCAACTCTTGCATTCTCCCATGACATCAAACACCACCACATTGCGACCGGAAACCGTCTCAAAACCCTAAAATTCTCCCTCTACCTACACGAAACATTCAACAAAACCGCCTACTTCGTTGTAAAAGGTGTGGCTGGACCAACTGGCATTACTGTAACCTCGAACCCTTTTGGTTCGCTATTCGCCTTCCATGACCCCCTAACCGAGACATCCGACCCAAACTCAAAGGTTCTCGGGTACACCGAGGGAATGGCGGTCACGTCGAGTTTCGAGGGTGAACGTACCACATGCTTGTCTAGGGTAACATTGAACTTAAAAGGGTACAAAGGGGAGCTCTTAAATGTAGGAACTGCCTATTATAATCAAGTTTCGGAATTACCCTTTGTAGGTGGGACCGGGGATTTCCGGTTCGCCCAAGGTTACATGATTACGTCTGTGGTTAACCTTAGTGGACCGGCTACATGTTACAAGATCGATTTTATTGTTTATTGGCCTCCTTATGCTGCTCTTGCCGCTTAGCTGTCAAAGTCATGAGTGGTCATCGGCTGGTCACCTACCATATATTCATATTGAATTTCAATTATTTCAACGTGTGAAATTTTTCACAACGTGCAAAATTTAGGTACATCATTGTGTTGTAGTGAGTTATTTGTTGTGTCTTTGTAATTTGTGATTTTTTGTTCACTTATTAAATTCGGTACCATCAAGTCGTTGTGACCATCTTCATGTTATAATTTTCTAAAGTAAAAAGGTAAAGCTATCGCCGAATAAAAATGAATAAAAAACTGATGAAATGATACGATGCAATTATCGTTAAACATATAAGCTCGAATAAATACAAAATTATCAGTTACTTCCTCTGCCTCAATCATTTATCTTTTATATTCTTTATGATAAACAAATAATTGGGACAGAGCGAGTCCAATCTACAACAAGGTCTAATGTTGACCCAACATAATGCCATATATTAGTCAAAGAGATCCTTGAAAAATAATATGAATTAAAAATAAATAAATAAAACTACATGCTAGTTGCTACGTGCATACATACATAATTTACAGTGTAATTACTACGTAATAAAGTAACTAATAATACGGAAGAGTAACACGCTTTATTTACATACTTTATATACAGAATTAATTAATATAACAATATAGAGTACATAATTATATACAAGGCAAACAATATATTACGTGCACAGATTCTCATTTGTGACGCGTCAGAAGCTTGTGACATCTCACAACCGGTTAAAATAATACGAAATATTAAAATGGAAGGTGACTATGAGGTGAGATGTCAGAAGTTACTTTTCGTCAGGAGATAGTGTGCTACGACCAGCAACCCACAAGTCATCGTAATTTTAACGCTTAGAAAGCATTAGAGTATCTTCCGAGTCGATAGGTCGAATTCTGAACCTCTCATTCTTACAATTTGATGTATCACCAAGGCTTAAGCTCCTCTTCAAGGTTTTCTTTGTTGATTTTTCTCCCTCTATTTTAACATTGTCCATGATTAATGAATTAACCTTCTTGAAGAACTCGGAGAGCTTCGAATAGAGCCCTGGAAATATCGTCTTCAACGTTCCTTCATGCTCGCTGAAGAGTTGTCTGAATGGCTCCAAGAGGTTTACTATCCTTGGATCAATCGACTTACTATCATCGTCTTCATGTTCTAAGTTATCACCTTGATTAGGTGCAATCGCACTTGGATACCCGTAAGGGACGACATTGTTAGTACAGTTAGTCTCATGTAAGACAGTTGGTCTGACAATAAAGTTATTATTATCAGGCTGTCTTATACAAGAATTTGTACTACTATAAGCGTAACGAGGATGAGGAGAGTAAGGGATGAAATAATAGCATGGACTAGAAGTAAGGGAATGTACATAATTTGTTACTACCGTGTCACCAAAGAGGCCGGGTTGATGTTGAGGGTATGTATATGTAGGTAGAGCCGGATAAGCCGTCATGACTTTCGAGTTGTTTTGAACTTGCTCCATAAATAAGAGTAGTTTCGACACAAATTGAACCGAAATGAACTGATCTGATTGGTATAATTTCTTAGTTTCTGTACAAGTAGGTTTCAATACAAATCTTAATTATGTATCAAGGATTTGGGTACGAAACTTGGTTATAATATTTGATTTTGAAGAATAATTTTTGATCAAATCGAGATCAAGATATTTGGATTGACGAGTTTCGTAAAAGCAACAAATTTTGGTTGATATAATTGGTATAATGCTCTATTTTTTTTGAATAATTGTACATTGTTAGTAGATATATTTATAGCCATAATACTTAGTATAAATACCACGTAAACCCTAGTTGACTTATAAAAATTGTAATCCTAAATATTAGTATGATAAACATAATTGTGATGTAACGATTACACGTGGAAGTCCGAAAATGCAGCCACATCAGCTAACATTCTTTGCCAATAATACAAGTTTCTTCAAGTGTTGTTATCAATCCGGTACTTGGAGAATTAACATAATTCTGGTGACGGATGTTGGACAAGTTATTGTCTTGGAATTATGTGTCTTAGCAAGCAACATTGTGTTGCCTTCCTAAGAAAGGTTTACGCCACTTGAGCTACTAATTTCTTAGTGTTAGTTTAGTTAGAAGAATTGGTGGACTTGAGGTGTCACGAGTTGTATTGGTAATTTGGGGACCCATGGTTCTATTGATCAAACATGCATGCATAGAGCTTGTAAAAGCTTACCCGACTTGAGTAGGGATGGCAATAGTGAACCGAAATTGAAACCGAAATCGAACCGAATTGAAGGAAAAAGTTCGATCCAAATCCAACTTTTGAAAACCCATCACCGATCCATTATTTAAAAACCCATATCCAAACCTACCATTGGAAAACCCGAATCAAATTCAAACCTCGTCCATTCATATACTCGAACCCGATCCATTCAAGTATTTTTTAAAATTTATGCTTTATTAAGCTTGAAATTTCAAATTTATCATATTAGATAAATTTTGTATAAAATCGACTCGATAGAACCACACATTTGATGAACCGAAATCGACCCAACCAAAACCGACAACCGAAAACTACTTTATTCTTCCCAACCCTAACCCGGCCCGTGAACCAATATTAGCTCAATTAGATTTCGGTCGATAACAAAATAGCTTAATAATGGTGCGAATAAGACTAAATTGGTATTCATCTTAATTTTTTAAGTTTCAAACTAAAATAAATACATCTCTAAATTGTCTTAATTAACACGTCATTTTTAATAAAATTAAGATAAAACATATATTTATAACCTGACTCGATACTCGGTAGTGACCCAAATTGAACTTGACCCGACTGGTCGATCGCTCGATTATGGTTGACCTGACAATGACCCGACATGAACCGTGACTGACCCCAACGTGTTGTTGACCCGGTACAACCCAAACTTAATTTGACACAACCTGGTTTGAGCCGACGGCCAACCCATAACCAACTCGAGTGACCAGATGGTCACCTTTAAACGGGCATGATGATAATAAGGCATCTTGCTAAATAAGGTCCTATATGTCAGCAAACGAGTGGACTCGGCAAATTTCTGTCACATTAACCCAATAATTTTGGGTCAAATGAATAGGCTCACAATAGGCCCATTTAATTTTCATCGCCCTTAAATTGCAGGTACACTGTGGGCTTCGCGTTTGAAACTCTTGTAATGATCCAAATGTCCAAATATACTCGGGTAGGCTCGGACACGGCTCAAAATTTGAGCTCGGGCTCGGCTCAAAATTCGTCGAGCCTAAAAAATATTGAAGCACGAGCTTGGCTCGGAAAAAGTTTGACCTCGGCTCGAGCTCGTTTTGTCATTCTACTATTTTCACTTTCTCACCTTTTAATTCTAACTAAATATAAATATTCACAAAAACAAATAAAATTAAACACAAAATAAAATATTGATAAATGCCGAAATAACATATAACATTAAATGAACTTAATAGTACAGTAAAAAAAATTAAACAGAAAATAAAATTTAGAAATGAGCTCAAACGAGCTTCCGAGCCGAGCCTTGTAGAACTCGAGCTCGGTTTTGACCGAGCCGATTCCGAGGCTCAACTAGCCGGCTCAGATCATTTACACCCCTGCACTCATGTAAAGACAGGGGCACGCGGACAATTGAGTTGACATACCCATCTACAACCCATGACCCATTTTAGCATAAATCGGGATCAGCACGGGCAACACAACACGACACGTCATGGATCGTGTCTAGGTTGAAGTTTGAGTAAGAAAACCGTGCCTAGTCCAAACACGACACGTCCCTCCTAAGTACGCTCAAAATGCAAAGAAATAAGGCTCAAGTTTCAAACAAGGTACGACACATGACACGCTATGGGATATGCCTGCGTTGCCACCTTCATTTCACTGACACAACAAGAAACCCATCTTCCCGTGCCCGTGTCGTTTTATTTTCTTCTATCAACATGAGGGAGGAACTTCCATCTCTACACCTACAAAATCCTAGTATTTCAATGATTCTTACTCTCTTAGTCTCTTACAAATAGTGAGACAGTAGTAGATCACCTACTCATCTATTTTGATTTAAATATTTGTAATCAATCTAATGAAATTAAATTATGACAAAATAACTCTCTACATTAAAAATAAGTTTGACACACGAAATATTTCACTCATTTTCAAAGACATCCAATTTTAAAGTCGTAACATCAAACTTATTTTATCTGATCAAATCGCGTCGTCGTCAATTTTATCACTCCCAAATTACTAATCCATAATTCCATATATATAAATTTAAGTTGATTATTTACCTTACTCCGTATCTTATAAGCAGTAAAAAAAATTTCAAATAAAAATAAATAAATGACCAACATAATAAAATACGAATACAAATTTCAGATTAGAGAGTTAGAGCTACAAAGCGGCGGGAAATTTGGTCAAAATTTTAATTTCCAAATTCCCGCCTACCAACTTCCCCAAAACCTACACACCGTCGATTTATTCCCAATCCAACGATCTACATCCTCAATCCGTGTCCTTCACTCTGATTGGTCCAACCCACAACACCCAAACACCAAACCCTTATATATACCCCAACCCAAATCTCAAACCCCACATAACAACATTTCCTCATTCTCTTCACATTTTCTCCCTAACACTTTAATCACCCATCTACCATCACTCGCATAATGGCAGGAAGAGGAAAGACACTCGGTTCCGGTTCAGCGAAGAAGGCGACATCAAGGAGTAGCAAAGCCGGTTTACAATTCCCTGTTGGTCGTATTGCTCGGTTTTTGAAGGCCGGGAAGTATGCTGAGCGTGTCGGTGCTGGTGCTCCTGTTTATCTCGCTGCTGTCCTCGAATACCTCGCTGCTGAGGTATATAAATATCCCTATTGTTATTTGTTATCGACAAATTACTAATTATCGTCCACAATTTAATTCCCCACCCCAAACACTATTAAACAAATTGAAACAATGTTGTTTTAGATCTAGATCCAGATCTAAATTAATTAATGACTTATTTAATTTTAAATTATGGAACTTTATGAAGTGAATTGAAATTAAGTTTAAAAAGATCAGGTTTTTATCGTCTTATATGAGAATTTGTGATTGATTGAAGTAATTGTGTGTGTAATTAGGTATTGGAGTTGGCTGGGAATGCGGCGAGGGATAACAAGAAGACGAGAATTGTGCCGAGGCATATACAATTAGCTGTAAGGAACGACGAAGAGTTGAGTAAGTTGCTTGGAGATGTTACCATTGCGAACGGTGGTGTGATGCCGAATATTCACAATCTTCTTCTTCCTAAGAGCAAGGCTGGCAAGCCAACCGCGGATGATGATGCTTAAGCTACTGATATTAGGCTCAAAGCTATTGATTGACATTGTTGTTTGATTAGGCTAGTCTAGTTATTTCTTATTAGTATGATTCTAGGTTTTGTTTGGTTAATTGTTTTTGCGATAGTGTGTTGGGTTGACAAAGAAGATTGTGTGTATAATTTGGTTCAATTTGGATCGATGAATATCAAAGGAAACTTGAATTCAACTTCTGGTGTTTCTGATATTTTTTAAGAAGTACTCGTTTTTCACAAGAAAATTGATCGATAACGATTCTTTGTTACGAGTTCATAGAACGGTGATTTTGTTACGAGTTCACAAGAAAAAAAAAATCATTGCTTTTTTAAGTTGTAGCCGGTAATTATGGTTGATTAAAGCTTTTTTAACGAATAAACTTTGATTGGCCATCATTCTTGACTATGAGTTGAGATGGTGGTGAAATTTTTTTTAAACTGAAGACCTTTAAAGACGGTCAATTTAAAAAAATATATTGTCATATTCTAAACTTGTAGTCAAGAGTTATTAATGGTGAAAATTTTTTTTACAAGAAAAGAGGGTAATCTTAGAAAATGAAAAAGTTGAGAGATACACGAGAGAATATTCTAAAAATCAATAAATTTCCGAGACTCTGAGTATGATTAACTTGATTGTGTATACAAAATGTTGCATCATTCGAGACTTGGGGATATATGCACACGGCAAATGTAAGGAAAAAATGGACGAAAGAAATTTGTTGGATTACTTGATCAAACAAGTTCACGTAATCACGCAGAGTCGAATTCATCATCTGAGCTGGAATGATCTTGTCTTCGCTCAGCGATTGCTGGGAAAAGAAGTTGGCGAAAATCAGGAGTTGATGGTGTACGAGGGGTCTCTGAGGAAGATTGTCTAGACGGAGGGTCGGTTTTCTTCTGAGGCTTGCTTGGCCATGTGGGTTTTGCTTTCACTTCCCGACATACCTTTTCCAACATTATGACAAAATCCCGAACTATGACAAATAATCGTAGCCCTTCTTCCTTCCCTGAGTTTCCATGGAAGTAATCTGCTGCATTCTTGACGACCTTCATTATTCTCTTTTCTTCTTCCTGTAATTCTGTGATTTCGCCCTCTGCTTGTTTTATAAAGCTTCTTAGGGCTTTGTGGAAGCCGCCTTCCTCTGCAGTTCCGTCCATTTCTCTGTTGAGAAAATTCTTTGCTTTCAGAAAAGCGTTTCCGAGCTTGACTATTGTCCCTGTAATGCTGTCGTAATCCAGACCAGCAGCTTTCCTGACGTTTTGCAGCTCGTTACCCAATCCTGAGACAACTTCTAGGCCAAGACTTCTATAATGTTCCTCGGAATCACCAGGGATTGGGATATCGTCCGAAAGATCAGTGGACTTGAAACTGGTCAGGGATGTACTGTTGCTGCCACCTGTACCACGAGCGGCTCTCATTCCTTCAGACCTGATTATTTCCTGAACAACGAAGTGGAGAAGAGTGGTCTTGCCATCTGTTCCTTTGACATCGGCCAATTTCAGAAGGGTGTCAAGCTTAAATGCTTGTGCACCACCGCGGTATGTTCCAGTATTCATACGATTTCCTGTCTTAAGGACTGCTTCTAACAGTTTGAGGAAAAGACGACTGTTTCTTACTTCCTTGCTAGCTGCCTGTTCAGCATACAATTAAAATTAAACAGAGACTTCTGAAAAACGACTCGCAATAAAACATAAAGTTGAGAGATACTCGCCTCTAAAGTTGTCAAGTTCTCCTTCACGGTTGAAGCGTCTTCCTCAAGAGTAACCATAAACAGTAATGCCTCCATTCGCTTGAACGCAAATGGGATGTCCACCATACCCTTCAAAAATCGCTCAGCTGTCCCGAGTTGAGATATCTCCCCATCGAATAGTCTCAATTTCAATTCCTCTTCAGTAGTCGGAGCCATCTTCAACAAAGTCTCAAGAAGCTCAGAAGGAAGCTCATGTCCTACAAAAATGATGGAAAGTAGGAGCATTTCAGCTTTTAATTCCCAAAAAGAGAAAATAATGCATATTTCATGATTAATGGGACTCAGTTTAGAAAATTACCTTCAAGGAGAGCATCACGGATTTCTTCTGTAGTCACGTTCAGTGCTCGCAAGAGAATGGATAGGTTTTGCGCCTTCTTTTGATCTATTAGTTGAATCAATTGTGGCACAGCAGGTGAATCTTTTGACGAAGATTCTTTCTTCTTCCCTTTTTGGTTCCCACCAGGAATATAACCAAATAGCGATTCTATCATCTCCTCGTTGAACCTGAAAGTTCATAAGAAATGTTATAACTACGATTACACTACCATCGGCTTAACAAACATCAAGTAAAGCATGTAGTAGACTCACTGGAAGGACCCTGATTTAAATTGGTCCCAGACCATAGAATGATCAGGGTCGGCCATAACCTTATCCCAGAAGAACGGTTTTAGCTTTGCTTGATCATCAGCAGAACTACTGGCAGCTTTTACGGAACCTGAAGGAGGTCGAGGTGGCACGGAGCCACTTTTGGGAGGTGGAGGTGCACGAGGCCCAGGTGGAGGCGGGGGACCTGGAGGTGGTGGGGCAGCCTTTTTTGGAGGAGGTGCTGGTGGTGGCATTGGGGGAGGCGGACGTGGTGGACCACCCATGTCAGAAGCTGGGCTCGAGGATGCAGGCGGTTTAGATGGAGAGGGATTTGCCCAACCAGGAAGATGCATCACAGGTGAGGGTGGACCATGCCTTCCTGGATGGGGTTTTACAGCTGAAGATGATGCAATTGCACTGCCACCACTTAAAGATGCAACTCCTGTTTGGCGGGTGAAATTGTCGGAGTTCAACTGATTACTCATCTTTTCTTTGCCATTAGATTTTTTGTAAGGCCTAGTGTTTGGCGAAGAATCTGCAAGTTTATTTCATCATAATCATTAAAAAAGAACTAGGAGTCACTGGAATATTGGAAACGGAAACATATACGAAGTATTATTCAGAGATGTAGAGAATTTAGAGACTAAAAATGACTTTACCACTAACAGCATTGTCGCTCGTGGTATCGTTCTTATTAAAAAAACCAGATCTTCCAGTGAAAGCTTTTCGGGCGAATAGAAAGACAATAGTTGCAAGAACAAATGTCCCAACTGCAGTGACAGCAACAACAATAATTATCGTTCTATGGCTGCCTTTGGGATGGTCTCCTGTTGTGTCCGCTGGAGGCAGGGCCGACGGGTTTGAAGGAGCTTCGGCCAATTGCCTCCTTGAGTTATCTGTGGGATTGGGAATAGGCAATAAGGACCCTGCATGTTCCGGGAACAGACTAACAGGGCCTACATCTTTTCTAGAGACCGAAGATGCTATATAATTCTTCCTGAAACACTGATAAAGGCTTCGTGTTATATGTGGACTTAGTAAGGTAAGAGCTTTCTGAACATCCTCCTTTCCTAACTCCTGATCATGAACACGTTTTTCCGCTGTAGTGCTTATTGCTTCTGGAACACTTAAACCAAGATTTTTATATATTCGCTTTAGATGTATCAACTCCAGTCTGCAATTTTTTTCTAATACTTCCACCTGCCAAGTACGACAACACTATAAGTTAAATAAGCAAACGCAAACTACATAAAGTCGAGAGCTGAGAGTGTGAGACCATAGAGAGTCCACATAATTCTTCCAGGATGCTTCTCCAAACAAGCAAAATTGAAATTTCGTCAGGAAAAGTTATAAAACTGCAAAGCCAGAATAGAACTGTCAAGCGAAGTTTGTAGAGTCGAGAGTTAGAGCAAGGCAGGTTAGTGTCAGCTTGCTCTTAATCTCTTATCTAGCAGACTAGCTATCCCCGTAGTTCACCAATGACAGATTAATTCAAGAAACACGTGTCTTTCGAGATCTTTGTGCTCACACTAGTAACATCTCTATGTTTTTTAGGCCCATGGTCAGTTCCTCCTCCACAGAGAAAACAAAAACAAAACATTCGATCCAGGAAATGGTGACGAAGTCGCCCATTGCTAATAATGGAATCCCCTAATCAAACTAATGAAGGTGTGCTTTCTTGAGAACCAGACAGTTCAGCAGCTCACAGATTAATGCTTGATTGGTAAGCTCCATTCCAATTATTTGTTCACTTTTGATTAAAATACCCCTCAGCCCTCACAAAGCATATAAAAGGTAAACAAATGATTGAGACGGGAACTGCAAACTACATTAATGAAACCAAATTTGATCTGCTATTGTCATTCTCAGAACCAATCAAAGGAAATTACACATATAACAACTTCACAAAGTCAATAAATAGCCAAAACTACACAAAAACTAAGCAAATCAGCTCAATATATAGTTAAAAAAAAGACACAATTTCATACCAAAATTTCATCTGATTTTTCAGATGTAGAAATAAGACCAAAGACATTGATCACACCCTTGATCACCTCCTTATCATCCAATGCTTTTCCTGAAAAACACCAAAACACAAGAAAAAACACTAACCAACTTCCCACATTTTTTATTCCCATCTTATATATCAAATGTTTGATTTCAAATGATGATTCATGTCAGCCGACCCCAAACCATTTCGAGATTAAAACCCGAAAAGGGTTTTACCAATCTTCTTAATTTTCACCCAAAGTTTCAATCTTTATTCCAACAACTAACTTGTACCCAATTCAATTAACCAAAAAGATTGAAACTTTGAGCAATACCCAAGTAAAATTAATGAAATTAATAATTTGGGTGGAATTAGTTGAGAAAATAGATTGAATAATATGGAGACAGCAAACATTTTAGTTTTACAAAGGAATTTAGGCATATTATATTATTAGTTGCTGAATTTTGTACGAATCATTCAAGTTGACAAAAGTTTGGACAATGGGTTGTTTGAATGCTTGACTAGGTCTACTACAACTAATTGTAAGAAATAATTTAATATAGAGAATCTATGTTGACTATGTTCATGTTCATCCCATCGGTAGTAGTAGTTCACTAGTTCTGGCATTATTTGGGGCGGGGAAATTTGTATTAGACGGTTGCAACTTAAAACGAATTACAAATAGAGCTGGCTAGTCTGATCCGACGCGAACTCAAGTAAACCCGATTCGATATAACCCGAGAATTTTGTGCCCCAAAAGCCGAAACCGACCTGGTGACGACCCCTAATCCGACACGACCCGATAACCAGTGACTTGAACTCGACCCAGACCCGATTAAATTGATGACCAGACAATTATTAAGCTTAATATCCATTCAAATGAAAGTGATTTAGTGTTTATATTGATACATGGCCTAATAATGAAGTAACTAAACCAAATAATGGCTAAAAACTAAATTTTGTGGTCAAAATTTGAAGTAATGTGAAAAGTATGCGGACCCGATAACGACCCGATCTGAACCCAACTAGACACGAAATGGTAGACTGGCCCAATCTAACCCCAACCCGACTTGACCCAACCTAAAATCGACTCGACTGACCCGATTGCCGCCTTTAAGATTCATAAATATCAGGACGGAGGGAGTATAAATTATAAAATGATCACTTTATCATATAAAATCGTTTTAAAAATTAATGAGAAAAACAAAAATTTAGCAAAAGGTGACACATGGCAGGCCTGCTCAGCTCAACCCGACCTGGCCTATGAATTAGGCCCAATTGTCACAGGCCACCTAGCCCGCATAACAACCAGAATTCCCATATGGGCCACACTCTCACCGCAAATTAACATTTAAGATGGATATATCCGTCTTAACTTAAGGCGGGTTGAGTAGTTAAAATAAAACAAAAACAGAGTACATGGGAAAAAAGATTATACTCCCTCCAATTCACCATATTCTTCCCTATTTCCTAAAACGGTTATTCAGGTTTTCGTCCCCTTTCTATTTTTGATAACTTTTACTCTTATTTTATTCATACCTCTCTCATATCACCACACCCCACTCAACTCTTTTAGGGGTCGTTTGGTTCAAAGTATTGGAATGGTATGGAATGGATTGTGATACTATAGTGGTATGGAGTTAGAACCCCATACTTGCTCATGAGTGTTTGGTTCGACCTTGGAAT
>LHUT01005571.1:0-12580 GCA_001412135.1 Silene latifolia subsp. alba | reverse complement strand
TTTTAAATGAAATTTTTTTTACATTTATTTAAACAAATCTTTATTTTCAGGATTTTTCAATATTAAAATAATTATTTTTAATGTTGTATTTTACGTATTTTTGTAATTTTGAAGTTCAACCAAATTTCACCCAAAATTGAAACAAATACAGGGCACAAGAAATTAAATTTCAAACTTATACAACTTTGATATAATTCCGGATTCTAAACATATACCTATGCGTGAACCAAAGGAGCTCAAAAGAAAAGGGGATCAGCAATATTTGCTCGAGAAAAGATAAATAAAAAATTCCCAGGTTGCTTCAGAAGCAGTAACACCGTGGTAATTCAAAAAAACACCGCGTAAACCACCGTGAAACAACAGTAACAATAAATGAAAGGCGATAACGAGAACGGTAAAAAAGGAGGTCTCGGTGGAGTAAAAGCCGTAGAAGTGGACCCTAATTTACCTCGTTGGGTGTGCCAAAACTGCCGTCATCCTCTCTCTATCGTCGGCGTCGTCGATTCTTTCGGTTCGTCTTCGATTCCGCTCTCTTCTTCATCTCATTTCTCGCTCCGTCTCAATTATTTGTTTACCTTTAATTCAAATACAAACGGTCGAGACGGAGGCAGTATTTGAATACATTTGATTTGATTTTAGTTTCAGTTTTTGGATTTTAATTTAAATATCGGTACTATAGCTACTGTATATCCGCCAATTGCCGATACCTTGAATTTGTTGACGATCAAACCGGATTGATTAAGGTGATTTTAGTTTCAATTTTGCGAATTGCGAAAACGCTGAATTCTTCGATGACGATTAAGGTGATTTTAGTTTCAATTTCGTCAATTTTGATTCAATGGCGGATTGTAGAGCTAATGTTTATTCGCCAATTTGTTTCGATTTTAGTTTAAATTTCGTCAAATTTTAATTCAACTGCGATACTAGAGTCTAGAGCTACCGTTTATCCGGCAATTAGGGTTGATTTTGTGAAATTAGTCAAATGTGGATACTAGAGCTATTGTTTATCCGCCTATTGTTAGAAACCTGTAATCTTGCTCGGTATCTACTGTGATTTGTTTCTGAATCTTATTGACGAGCTTATTTATTTATTTATTTATTTTTGGTCAATCGAAGCGCGTACTTAGTCGCATTACAATAGAGGGGAGGGGGATTCGAACCTGGACCTATTGTCCACAATACCTCCGTCTTAACCACTAGACTAAGACATTGACGAGCTTATTTATGGCCTGTCCTAACGTAAGACAGTGTTGTTGACAGATGATTTTTTTGTCACCGTGCGTTCTAAATTTTTAATAAAGCTGTTTGAATTCTGTTGTTAAGAATTGAGCTGTTTAGTTTGCATGGCAATAGATAGGAGTCTAATTGATCTTCTCTTGGTTTAGTTTATGTGGCACCGAATTTTAAGGAAATGAGATAGTTTTTAAGTTAGCATCTCATTAGTTGGTATCACTGGGTGAGCGAGGGGAGCCTAGTAGGGGCTGAGCCCTCTAATCAATGGCAAATATGAATTTCATAGTTAAGACGTTCTATTTTTGCAGGAGTTACTCTACTGCATTACTAATTCGATCCCTAGAATTTTCATTCTACGGTTTAGAATAGTAATCTGTACTCCTGGCTCCGCCACTGTTTGGCATCATCGACCACATGGATCATGCGAAGTAGCCCAGGAGCATGAACTTGCTTACAAAATTGGTTCTCTGGAGCTCTCTAGTCTTCATGCTGTTAGTTCCATGCTAAGAACGACACATTGGGATAACTTCCTATAATAAATTGCACAGTGTGAAAAGGCTCAAAAATTCTGCAATATTGACAGCATACAGCTTTATACCGAAGCAAAACCGTATTGTACCTTAGGTTTTTTTTTTTTATCAATAATGCACTGTGTTTGAGATTCTTTGTGTCCCTTTTTGCTTCCGACTTCAATTGAATATTGGCAGAAGCTAGTTCATGTAATGTGTATGATGATGGGTAAGCTAGCATAATTTTGATATATGTGCTAAACTGCTAATGAGAATGACTCTATCCGTCTTAAATAGAATAATATTGAGTAGTAATTTCTGACGTCAGTGGTCAAACTTATTTAACTTTGTACTGTTGTACATGCTAATTGTTTGGCTAGAACTAGAGATGTACACGCTAATAAATGTAATTAAGTATTTGACTTTTTTTTTGCTATAACTTGCAGGTTTACAGGGCTCATCTCTTCATGGATCAGCCAGTGTGTCAGCTTCCACACATATGGATCATTCCTTTGTTGTGTTGCCGAAACAAAAGTCTCAGTCTCCTGGAGCCCCTCCAAGGCCGCGTAGTGGAGCAGCTCAACCTGAAGTGTCCCCATCGGGAAAGATGATGGAAGAGTCATTTGTGGTTTTGCCTCCAGCTCTTGCTTCTGTGTACCCACCTCAGACAGATGGCAATGGAATGCATGCACAATCAGCCGAGGGAAATCCTAATGGACAGTTAAATCCAAATAGTTCAGGGTTTCACTCAACTATTACTGTTCTAAAACGTGCATTTGAAATTGCAACAGCCCAGACTCAGGTGTTGTGGACTACTACTCATCTCCTCTCCTTTGGTTAATTTTTTTGGGTTAGGAGGAAACCTGTTTTTGTCAGATTTCCTCCTGAGATTGAATTGCCATGTTCCATTGTTTTTTTGGTCGACAATAATGAAATGTGTGTTTGTTAATGCATTTGAGCTTATGTGAAGTTGTACTATCTTTAAGTAGTTTCCATATACTACCTTTTTACCTGCTTAAAAAGGAGGAAATTTGTTTTTGGTAGGTTTCCAGATTTGAGTTTTTCCGTTCCAAATATTATTATTTTCGTCAACACTAATGAATAAAAATATGTTTTAAACCTTGATTTGTTCGTCACCAGGTGGAGCAACCATTGTGCCTTGAGTGCATGAGAATCTTGTCAGACAAGCTTGATAAGGAGGTTGAAGATGTTAATAGGGATATACAAGCTTATGAAGCTTGTCTTCAGCGTTTGGAAGGGGATTCACAGGATGTTCTTTCTGAGGCTGACTTCCTCAAGGAAAAATTAAAGGTTCTGACTTAGCAAGCAGTTTATCTACAATTCTTTCTTAGTTTGATTGAAGTTAAACACCGACAAGATTTAAATATAAATAGATGATAACTATAACTTATCGAGACTGATCGTTTTTCGCAGCTGTGAGCCTGATTCATGTATGTAAAAGCCATAGAAGGTCTAAAACTTAGTGAATAACTTCCAACAGTTAATTCTAATTGTATGAGCAAGCTATAGTGCTATACTAGTGTCCATTTCATTCTGAGTATTCTATTTGTTACTAATATCTTTTAGTGCTGGTCAAGATCGAGGATGAAGAAAGGAAGCTTGAAGCTGCAATTGAAGAAACTGAGAAGCAGTACGCGAAAGTAAATACTGAATTGAAAGAATTAGAGATGAAGTCAAGCCGCTTTAAGGAGTTGGAGGAGAGGTAACCTTATGTCCTATATGTTGAGTTGATCTTAGTATTCAGGAAAGTAATTGGAAATTTAGTTATGTGAAGATTAGAAAGGGCTACATATATGGATCCTTTTTAATGTTGTAGTTATGATGTATTTATGTTTCAGGTATTGGCATGAGTTCAACAATTTTCAGTTTCAATTAATATCGCATCAGGTAAACTGCATAGGGCCTGTAATCCTCTTCTATCTTGGTTTTCAAATTATACGCAATATTAATCATGGAGCTTTCATTTGGGACTTGCATGCTTCTCTGGGTTGGTTGGTTTAGTTCTTATTTTTGCTTAGCACTTTTTTTAACAAGTGTAGACATAACTATAAAATTCGTCTCCATTTGTGACTGTGGTGTCATGACTCTCTAATTATCTCATCTTTATTTCTTTAATTAATTATGGCCGCATATAATCATGGTTGCAGGAGGAAAGAGATGCTATACTGGCAAAGATTGAGGTTTCACAGGCTCATCTGGAGTTATTAAAGCAGACTAATGTCTTAGATAACGCCTTCAGTATCGGGTGTGATAAGGTTATCAAAGAGTTTGGAACAATAAATAACTTCAGGCTAGGGCGTCTCCCTAAACTCCAGGTATGCGTTTTTAAGTTACAGTTGTCCTTACCTTTGGTTCTTATCTTTGTCGCTATCTTTGTTTACCATCCTGACTATTGTTATGGAGGCTTCTGAATTAGCGCTTGCTGAAAGCACACAAAACCAATTGAGCATATGCTGAATGATTTGTTTTTTGTTTTTACCTGTAAAAGAGTGTGATAATATTTTTAATATTATTGTGCTATATTTAGAATTTTTTCCTACTTAATTAGTTGATGATCAAGTTTCGCATCCTCAACATGTAGGCTACAGAATGTGAGAAAAAAAAAAAAAAAAATACATGTAGACTACAAGAGAAGTGTAGTTAATATGGTGTAGCTCTTATTTAGGCATGAGTCTCAATCTTAGTTTGAAAAGGCTTGCCTTGAGTGCGCCTAAGGCGCGCCTTGGATGAGTCACTATCCAAAATGCCTTGGTACAGTTTTAGTTGTGCCTTTTAGATAAGGCTCACTTAGCGACGCGAGGTTCATTAGCCTTTAAGTATGGCTTTTCTTTTCTCCATTACTCCTAAATTTTACTCCTTTAGATCTTAGTCAACTTGAAAACTCCTAAAAAGGGTATTGTTGCCCAAATTTTTTTGGGAAATAAAATGAATTTCCAAAAATAAGGCGCCTTGCGTCTAAAAGGCACGCACCTTTGCCTTGCTCTTCATCGCCTCAGCGCCTAAGGGTCTCAATGATTTCTATGGTTAACTATGTACTTAAATTGGCTTCTGCTTTTTATTTTGCAGCTTGATTGGGATGAGGTAAATGCAGCCTGGGGTCTAGCTTGCCTACTTCTCCACACAATGTGTCAATATTTTTCCCCAAAATTCCAGTATCCTTTTGCTAGAGTTCTTTCTTTCTTTATTTCAATTTATTTATTCAAATAGTTGGATAAATTCATCTTCGGTGTGCCAAGAAATGGAAGAGCCGTGTTTAATTATGTAGTTTTGCATTCGATGCTCAAATAATAGTCAGTTGCTCTTTAACCATATCGTTTCAGTTACAGAATAAAGATACTTCCTATGGGAAGTTATCCCCGGATCATGGATACAAGCAACAACACTTACGACCTGTAAGTAGCAAAGAGCCTTTTATTTCACTCCTAGTCCGTGAGTGGTTGTGTGTGTTGCTTTGTTATAAAGCTAGCAGTATACCAAAGGGCCAAAGTTTCAATATAAAGCTATTACGATTTACGTGTGCTTTTTTATCCCATTTATATTGTACCCATTTTGACTCGAGGTCATGTTTAAGATTTAGAGATAATATATTATAACCACTTGTGACTTTTAGAATTTATACTGGAGATACCGCATACCTTTTGCTAATGGTACTTGAATACGTATTTTACCAGATATAGAAGTGAGGAAGAGAGTATTACACATATGGACCAAAAAAGAAATGGGGACAATATAAGTGAGGAAGAGAGTATTACACATATGTTCGGCTTCGCTGAGGACAAACTTTCAATAATAAGTGGTATGCCAATGAGTCAAAATTTGCCGTTGGCTTGCTTTTGTTAAATAGAAAAATGATGTTTGTTTGCACTGTAGGTTTGGACCTGTAAACTTATTTTGGAGTACTCGCTATGACAAAGCAATGACACTCTTCTTGACATGCTTAAAAGACTTCTGTGAGTTTGCTAGGATGAAGGATCTGGAGAATAACATACCTCCTGACAAGTGTTTCAAGTTGCCATATAGGTAACGCTTCTTCTGAGGCTGAATTGTCCGACCTCTTCGTTTCTCTATTTTTTGTTTGTTTGCTCTGACTATGTCTGTATATATTTTTGTCCTAACTTCCTTGTATGCTTTATGTATACTGTGTCAATGATGCTGGTTATGATTTTAGCTGAAGCGATGTGTTATCGCTTCACTGTGAGTTAATGATCAGTAGAGTTTTTTTATTTATTAAAACAAATTTAGTTACATTGAGAGACATTTGACGTTGGAAGTTTCTCTCTATGTAGGATGCATTTTATCCCACTATTTAAATATGAGTCTATGACCTTACTAGCCGCAACACAAAATGGCAGGAAAATGACCCAAACTGACATGTACCCGAAATCACGAGGTAACAGTGTACCAGAAAAAACTACAATGACTTGGTCCGAACCTGGCTCGTATGATCTGTGGTGGCAACTCTAACCAATTGAGTCACCTTTAATTCTCTACGCTTTAGTAGGAATAATTGTCATGGCATCCGTTTCCAGTTACAATTCCTTCATCTTATGTTAATTTTTGCAGCATTGAGAATGACAAACTTTGCAGAGTAGAGGATGGAAAAGTGGAGGTGTTCTCAATAACACAAAGTTTCAATAAACCAGAGACCTGGACAAAAGCACTCAAGTACACTCTCTGCGACCTAAAATGGGCTCTTTTCTGGTTTATCGGCAACACAAGTTTTCAGCCGCTCTCTACTACGTCTCTAGCTGACCCTCCACCTGCAGGCGCTTCATATGTGAAGCGCAGCATCAAGTCCAAGTCTGATGCCTGAAATTACTGTCTGTAGTGTCTGGACTTGTCTAACAGTACCGCTACTAGTGTGTAAATATTAACAGTTTTTGTTAATATCGTCGTATCTGTCATTGTAATATTGTATTCATAGTACTCTTGACAGTGGGATTGGGGAAGTTATTGTAATTCCCTTTGATACATTCAATGACATTATTTGTAATCATGCAACCATAAACCACGAGCTCCGTGCTTAAAATATCTGTATCGTCCTTTATAAAAGACTCGTGATTGGGTAATAACAAGTTATCGTGAAACCACGGTCTTTTACAAAGTTTCATTGTCTCGTAGACTTGCAATGCATAACCTGCTTATGTAATTGGGCTGTGTTTGGTTCGAGTAACAAATAACATATTTATAGATGACATGAATAAAAATCCGACATGATCTGACATGCTCGGAGCTGTAGCCCTGGTTTTAAACAAGTTAAATTCATGTTCTCTATACGGCAATCTCCGAGGTGCAAATTTAATCATCGACATTAAATCGTGCTTCAGGAATGATATATGAGTTCAAAAACAACTCCGTTTGCTGTAGTCATAATGTGCGCATCACGTTCATCTGCAAAGCAAAGTTAAACACGAGTAACGCATGACCATACTCCCTGCCCAACACGAAACATTGAACATACATAACACACTGTCACACCATTTCTGCTGTTTTAACTTGTAACCAAATAATATTACACTAAAACCCGGCAAAAATACGCTTATATATACTTCAACACAACAATTCTATGTTAATCACTTGATAAGTATCTGTCTCAAACATCTGCAACTTACAATTACTTTACGACATCATGACGAACAAAATGACTGGCTTCTTCAGCTTCATTGCCCTCCTTAGTTTACTTTTTTCGAGGCAGGTTCTTGGCCTCGATAAACCAATGGCAGGTCCTGCATGTTCTGATGTCATACCGAAAGTGACCTTCTGCTTACTCTACATCACAGGGGGCAGCCCTTCGCCTTCTGATGCTTGCTGTAATGGGATTAAGACAGTGGCTAGCACCGTCAAAGACAAAAATGATGCCGTCTTGGTTTGCAACTGTTTGAAGGATAAACTGGTTGATCTCCAGTATCAACCTTCCCTTATTGCTAGCCTGTCAGACAAATGCTCAGTTTCCTTTAAACTCCCTGCCATTTCCAAGGCCACTGACTGCTCCAAGTAATCCTTCTTGCTTAGTTGCCTTGCTACTATATTGGGATGATATAAACTTCGGTACTGAGTTTCAGTACAACCATACTCACATTTATTATCTATTACTATATATATATATTCATTTCTTAATCCCTCCCTTTACATTAAAAAAAAAAAAAAAAAAAAAAAAAAAAACCAATAGTTGCGGCTTATGTGAGTTACAAAATTTAATTCTGCAGGGTGGTACAAGTTCAATCATTTTCCTACACTTAAAGCTTTCATGTGGTACATTATTTGCTTATTGTCGAGAAATCCGTGGTTTTAATGTTTATTTTATTTTATTTTTTGCAGGGTTACTCCGCCATATTTCATGATGAGTACTAATAAAGCTATACTTAAGAACTAATAAGCAAGCTGAAGTAAGCACAGTATAAATAATTGATTTTCTTCACTAATGTTTTTGATTAGCTTATGGGATATAATCATATAATGAATTATTTTATGCAGAATTTGCAGGAGATGGAAAATAAGCGGTCATGATTCAGGGAGATCAGCATTCAGCAATATACATGCATTCACAGTAGATACATAAAATTAAGATATGTTAATGTAACCAACAGGGTGTACAAGACAAATAAATAAATAAAAGGCTTTCAATTTTATAATCGTCTGAATTGCACTTCATCTGAGTTTAGCATTATTGTTCTCAATAATTTGGTACATTATTTCGGTACAAGAACAGATCACATTAAATAATTACTCCTGAAAAGAAGCTAAACTAAAATGAAATCATATGCATCCTGCCTTTGGCAACTGCGTCAAAACAATAGCAAAAGTCGAAATATGAGCTGAGGGCAAACACGATTTTTAGACAGTTAATGCTCAAACACTTGCAGAGTTGCAGTAAATAAACATGAACAAGCAAAAACTCAATTTGACTCGACTCTCACAATTTCGCTCATGTACACACTCTTTACACAGAGGTATAGATTGAAGGGCAGTTAACCATTTCTTAGTAGTAACAACATGCGACTTAATTTCCCAAGGGAGAGGGTCCATTATAGGAACTAGAAAGTTTGTCAATACAAATTTATTTTTAACCATAGAAGTAAAGAGGGGGCGCGGCTAACCAGATCCAGAAGCGAAATTATGCTCCAAGAGACGCAGTCTGTGAAACGGAAGCTGTCTGCGAGTGGGGACCATCAATCCGTAGTTTTTCAAGAGCAAATTTGGATCCATAATTACTAGGATGAAAGCTAGAGTTTGTGCTCTCCATGACCAGGCGAACATCTTCAGGCTTCGATAATGTAGGCTTCCTTTTGCTGCGCTGCCTCCATGCAGACTGTATGTGATAGGCTGCCTGTAACCTTGATTGTTGAGAATAAAACCTGAATCATTATGAAAGAAAGTCTGCATAGTTAGCAACTTAGTTACTACTTACTAGTGGAGTACTCATCCCTCCACCCCCACCGCCACACCCACAACAGCACCAACACTACCTTTATGGCCATACAGCAGCACCTCCTCAAGGGGTTCTGCAAATGGTGAGCTAAGGGAGGGTTGGATGTACCTCGTGTACGCAGTCTTGCTTTTGTATTTACATTTTACAAGTCAAAGAAAAGCAGTTCCCAAATAACTCATAATGGAAATTGTGTCAAGCATTGCTTGTTGCATCGAATGACTTAAGACCTCATAATAAAAGGGACTACAACAACAACATTACCCCAGTGCCTCAATGGCTCCCGCAAATTGCAGGGTAAGGGGGGGTCGGATGTACGCAGCCNNAGCAACACAAAGAGGCTGTTTCCGAATCATAATAAAAGGGACTATTGCAACAAAACTAAAAATGAACCCATACTTTTAACATTTATAGCTCCGCTATGGCCTTTCTCAGACAATAAAATAGGACATTAGAACAGTTGTTCTCAGCATGAGGTGTACTAATTTTATGTTTTCTATGTAACCGTCTTCACCGAGTTCTTGCCAAATTGCTAAAATTGCAGAAAGTCCTGACATACACTAACAAGGATTTCATGTAATATTACTTACTTTAACTCGTGTTGGAGCTTCGGACGAAGCACATGCAAGTGCTTCATCACAGATCTCAGCTCATCAGACTTCAGTGTGAAGGCTTCAACTACTGTCAGAGTCTCCATAGTTGAATCTGCTTTGGGCAAAACAGAAGAGTTCGAGTTGTCCGGATTCGCCGCCCACGTAAGCAACTCAAGACCACAGTAGTCACCAGGATTGACCGGGCCGAGGGTTGCACCACCAGCAGATTTAATACTCAATTGTCCTCTCATTATAAAGAAGACCTTCTTAATTGGGTGGCCCTGACGCATTATAAGGCTTTTTTCCATGTAAATTATCGGTTTTAACCAATCACACATTTCATCCAACATTTCATCATTCAAGCCCTCAAACCATGGCACCTGCGAGGAAAACGTTCTACACAAACTTACAATGGACTAAAGAGTGTATAACACGTACACAGCATGTAATTTTCATGCAGAAAAACTATAATTGTCAATGTAAGTAATTGCAAAATCTTGTAAGATGATGGTAAAGAGAAATTTCAAAATAAGTACTCACATTCAAGATATGATAAAAACATTTGTTCCACAGATGCCGCTTTATATCCACCCTGAGGTCCCTAGGAAGCTCACTGAGTACAGTGTCTTCATTCACTCCTCTTGTTTCTTGCCACTTGCAGAGTTCGTATTTCCTAATCCTTTTCTTCAAATCATCGGTGAGTGAACGATGGGACATCCATTTTTCTGTATCGTGCCATTTTGATTTCATCTCCTCCACTTTAGCAGTTGCAGAGTTTAGATATTTCTATCAAAAGGAAGTAACCAACTTCATTAATTCATCTTAAGAACTTTAACCAAGCTTCATGTAAACACGACTAAACAACATGAAAGACTTGGTCAACAAGAAGGCACGGCCTTGGGTTCTACGTTTGAATGTTGACTCGCCCTAGTAAGGGGATTGGGAACCAGGCTAAGCAAGTCCCCAGTAATTTGAATTTCGCTAACATGAATAGTCGTATTGAATCGTAAACAAAGAGACAAGATGTAAACAAAGACACAAATAGACCAACGGAAAATAAAAACGTTAAAACATAAATATTTTTCCTATTTAATTTGGAAAAATTAAAACTGAGAATGACATTGTGTACTATTGTTTATGCCATATAACTTATTTAAATGTGAGACTAAAATGCGCTGTCTGACTCATGAAGAGCATGGATCCACATGATAGCAATATGTTTTGTATGAGAGATGGTGCAGACATGCAGTCACAATAAGCATGGTCCGTAACTTGCCTGTATATTCCCAAAAAGGAATGAAAATAGGAGAAGTCCGGAGATACAAATGAAGGTTGCAAACAAATTCTCTCCAACATAATTACTTGCTTGGAAATTCTGTCCATAAGAGCTGCAAGAGAAGTTTATAAGACCACGAGTACAAGTATCCAACCAAAATCAAAGGACAAAGATCTAGTATAAGACACTTAATTTATGGTCACGTGTGTAGTTTTAGTAACATGTGACACATCGGTTCAAAAAAAGTGAATAGATAAATAGTCACATATCACATATTCTTGCGTTTTTTCAAATTCCAGCGGAGCTAGAAACTTGTTATTCTTTGGTTTAGCAATATGATGCAATGAAGAAAAATGCTTCCTTAACCTCTCTCGCACTGCACACTTCTTTTTTTTATTTCTGAAGAACCAGTTAACACAATTTTCATCATGGGTGGTCCTCCACTTGTCTCGAAATAGCCTGATCAGCGTGCTGACTAGCATAGGAGTAAGGCTCCATACATTTGACCCTTCTACCTCACCATAAATAAGATCCTATGTACGGCTAGAATAATGTTGTAAAGACGAACCTATATGAGAATATCTGCAAGGCCCAAGAAGTCAACAATGGCTAAAGAGCTCATAATAGATTCATAGCTAGGTCTAGTTTGAGTCCAGTTGCATATCCCTCATCGCTGCTTTACAAGAAATGTCGATCATTTATTCATCTCTCTCTAATTTGATCCCATTTGCATACTCTTTATTTTTCTCCTTAATTTCTAAGCTAAGATTCTAAGAAGAGTGCAAAGCTTATTGTGAAACTGAGGGAGTAGAATTTAGATGTGGCGTCAGGCCTCTGTAAGTAGAAACTTAGCTGAGAGATAAGTTGGTCATTAAAGGTAAAAGGCATACCTAAGACTTCGAAGGCCCCACCAAAAGCAGAGAGATATTTTCTTAAAGAACTTACGAGATTGCACAACTTCTGACTGAAGAGCTTCACAGAACATACCAAAGTCAAAGACCATCGAACTTTTCACTTGATCAGAGTCTACGTGAGAGCAGTATGTTTTATTGAATGTATAGTCTTTAACATGGTTGTAATTGCAGTATATTGATGTGTGAAGATGAAGGCAACCATGTCCAATGCATGACTCGTGCCAGCAGGTGTTTAGACGGTCGATTGAAAACAAATACCAAACTGCTCCGATAACCTGTCCTTGTTCAATAATATGTCATTAGTAACGTTGAGGTGTGATTCTGTTACTTTTATCATTCTAAGTGTGTTTTTGGCCTGACTTTCAAAAGTGTTTTTGGACTTAAAAACATTTTTTGGCCAAATACATCATTATTCAAAAGCTAACAAAAAATTTCTCAAAAGCCAAAAAACCATATTTTTGCCCATAAAAATAGAAGCAGCAATTTGGTGCTTCTGCTTTTAAAAAACACTTTTAGAAAATTAAGCTTGAAAAACAAAAACTCATTTTCAACAAGTTAAAAAAAAAACGAAATACTAAAAGACCGGATCACGACGTCATCAACGTCAA
>LHUT01005570.1:0-12570 GCA_001412135.1 Silene latifolia subsp. alba | reverse complement strand
CTCTATCGATTACCTAAGGCTACTCAATAGAGTACCCTACAGGTCAGAAATTATTTTAAAATGCAAAACACCCTTACTCAACAGAGTAAGGCCTACTCGATAGAGTACCCAGAGACTCATAAAACCGTAGTATTACAAAGCATGCACTGACTTCCTGCTTAATACATCAGCGGCTACATTATCGTTACCCTCGTGGTAGATAATTTCCATGTCGTAGTCACCAATTAGCTTAGTCCACCATCTCTGTCTTATATTCAACTCCTTATGTGTGTGTGTGTATATATATATATATATATATATATATATATATATATATTTCAAGCTCTTATGGTCATATAATACCTTGAATGTCACCCCTTATAGGTAGTGTCTCCATAGCTTCTGCAAAAATCACCGCTCCCAATTTCAGATCATGAGTTGGATGGTTTTCTTTATAAGGCTTCAATTGTCGCAAAGCATACGCGATAATCTTTGCCATTCTGCATCAGCACACAACCCAACCCATTCTTAGATGCGTCAGTATACACCTCGAAGTTCTCACTTCCCACTGGCAAGGCTAAAATAGGCGCTGTAGTCAGACGATCTTTCAGTGTTAGAAATGTTGTTTCACAAAACCTGGTTTCCTTCCTCATTAGGGCAGTCAACGGTTTGGCTATCTTTGAAAAGTCTTTGACAAACCTCTTGTAGTAACCTGCTAAGCCCAAAAAGCTTATAACTTCGGCAATATTTTTCGGCGCTTCCCACTTAGACACTGCTTCAGTCTTGCTAGGATCAACTGAAACACCTTCCTTTGACACCACATACCCTAGAAAGGCAACTTTATCCCGCCAAAACTCACATTTTCTCTGCTTAGAATATAGTTGATTATCCCTTTGAGTTTGTAGTACCACTCTCAGGTGCTCCACATGCTCTTCCTTATTTTTAGAGTGTACCAAAATATCATCGATAAAGACAACGACGAATTGGTCAAGGTAGGGACTAAATACCCTGTTCATAAGGTCCATAAATACTGCCGGAGCATTAGTTAGTCCAAATGGCATGACCACAAACTCGTAGTGTCTGTATCGAGTTCTAAATGCTGTCTTTTGTATATCTTCATCTTTTATTCCCAACTGATGGTATTCCGACCTCAAACCAATCTTGGAAAATACTCCAGCTCCAGTCAATTGATCAAAGAGATCATCAATGTGCGGTAAAGGATACATGTTCTTGATTGTGACGCTGTTTAATTCTATGTAATAGATACAAAGCCTTAAACTCCCATCTTTCTTCTTTACAAAAAGAATTGGTGCACCCCATAGCGATACACTCGATCTGATATACCCCTTGTCTAGAAACTCCTCTTACTGTTTCTTCAACTCCTCCAAATCCTTAGGTCCCATACGGTAAGGGGCATTAGAGATAGGTCCAGTACCAGGCCTCAGCTTCTTACTAAAATCCAGATCTCTCTTAGGTGGTAAACTCGGAATCTCATCAGGAAATACATCTATGAACTCATTCACCATGGCTATACCTGTCGCGCTCGGTGCCTCAACGTTCGTGTCCCACACATGGCATAGTATCATTGGACATCCTTTCTCCAGCAAGATTTTAAGATAGTTGTTGATATAAGCTTCACCTTTGGTTTTACTAGAAACCCCTTGTAAGATACCCTGTCCCCCTTAGGTCCCTTTATAGACACCTTCTTCTGGTAATAGTTGATGTGCGCTCTATATATACTCAACCAACCTATCCCAAGTATTGTTTCAAATCCCCCTAAAGGGAATTCCATAAGATTTGCAGAAAACATGACTTCCCCAACTAGAATCGATACATCTCTGTACACTTTATGACACTTAACTGACTCTCAAGAGGGTATAATAACATCATCTCTTAGTACCTCATATTCGGTTAACTCTAAGGTCCTAGCATGTTCACTAGATACAAAGGGATGGGTTGCTCCCAAATTAAATAAAATAAAAGAGGATGGAGAGTTTACTAGAAATGTACCAGTGACCACATGAGCATCATTCTCCGCAGCTTCTTTTCCTATCATGAACAGCTTCCCACTGGACTTGCCATTGTTCTGAACAGTGCTAGCTGAGGTAGTTAGCTTAGCGTAGCTAGCCTGAACTCCACCATCATTTGGTTTCTGGTACGATCCCCTAGTGTAGTTCTGGCTATTGTTCTAACGGTTCTGATTATGGTTGTTATTACCATAGCTTCTCTGATTACTATACTGTCCTGAGTATTTGTTGCTTCCATAGCTCTGTGCTGGTATACGGTATCCATCCTGACCTCCACTCTCATTCCAATTTCTCGGCGCACTCCTACACTTAAAAGCTCTGTGTCCCATTTTCTGACAGTTGTAACACTGCCACAACTTCCTTGTCCCCTGATATTGGCTTCCACCACCACCTATGTGGCTGTTATCCCCCTCACGTAGTTACCTCCTCTAGCGGAATATGTTCTCATTTGGTTGTAGCGAGGCCTCTTGCTAGTTGCACCACCCTCACTTACAGTTTCGGCCCTTCCCTTTTCCCCCTTCTCTTTCTTCTCCTCTTTCAAGATATCGGCTATCCTCTCAGCATGACCAGCCCTCTAGTACACCTCCTCTACCAAGTTTGGCTCTCTAGCTAGGAGCCTCTTCTTGATTTCTATCGATAGCCCTCTCTCAAATTTCACCGCCAAAATCTCAGGTGCCATATTCAGGTCACTAACATATTCAGATAGCTCCATGAAATGGTTATGGTACTCCTCAACTATCATTTTCTCCGTCATCTTAAATGTGTCAAACTCAGCCCTTATCTTACTTTAAAGATGTTTTAGTATAAATGTGTTCCTCGGCATCATTTTGAAGTTTAACCAAGGAATGTAGGCCTCACCCATATCCTTGTAGTCAGCTCTGATATCTTCCTTATTCTGGCTCCACCAAAACCCCACCTTTCCTTTCAGATAATAGGCCACCTGATCCACTTGTAGCTCAGCTAGGCAATTTAACAACTCGAACAGGTTGTCAAATTCCCGACACCAATCCCTAAACAGAGATGGCTCACCTAGCCCATCATACTTGACAGGCATGTGACGAGCTATAAGTGAGCTCATCTTCGCTGCGTTCACTACCGACACTTTCTTAGGGTTTTTTATCGCTTCAGTTAGCGCTTCATTCATTTGTATCAAACTGCTAACCTTCTCTTGTGACATGGTTGTGGGTGTGGATTTCGTTGGAGGCAATCTCTTGTTTCTATATCATTAACAAATATAAGATCTCGCTTATTAGGCCATCTCGAATCACAAGAAATGAAATCTCGCATATTATTCTCATCTAATGCACTTATCAATGCACTCATTTATATAAAACATGTGAGCATCCATCATATAACTAGACGAAAATGGTTAATAACGTGTTTAAATGTGAGAACTACCCATTGTTGCACCTGGTCGGTCGACGTCCAGCTAGTGTCGATCGACCAACAATCTTCCTCATGATTTTTGGTCGACACAATAACCATTTCACGTAAGGTCTCAGTTTTAGTCGGTCGACTCCTTGCCTTGGTTGGTCGACTCCACATATAATTCCTTCCCGTCGTTATATCAGGCCACAGTTCATCAAATAATAGTATAACATGCTTCCCTTTTAATCTTATATATATCAGCTGGTATGCATTCTCACATCTAATATTTTATATTCAACAATTATACACACTTCTGTAAACTCAAAATTTCACATAACACAAGTCTATCAAGTAACTTTCATCATCCTTTCCATCTCATATTTAGCTCTCTTTCACAATATGTAACTCACTCTCCAAAAACAATGACAGAACTCACATCCATACTCATAGATTGCAAACTTTTCATATCATAAACAATTAGCATCCACGCTATCTACCCACACTCTTGTTACTTATTGCGGTGTCCGGTTCAAAGCTAATAGGACCGTAACTCAAGTTAAGGACGTCTCCCTAACCAAGCTAAATAAGGGCTCCTATTAGTTTATACCCGGGTTTATTTTAACTGGCACAACTTAGGTTCATTTAATTCATTGGTTTTTCCCTAGGATTGTTCTCTCTGATACCACTTTGTAACACCCCCATTTAAGAAGGAGCCTTATAAAGACTTTCCCAACTAAACAGACGTGTTACCATCTCGAAAAACTGAGGTAGTGAATAACAAAGTAAAACAATCAAAAGGTACTTTGAATAAAGTTTACATTGCCATGAAATACTTGGCCAACATGGCTTTACAAATCCAAACCTAAGTAAATGTAAGGTAAATTTTTACAAAGACTTATTAAAACCCAAGGCTAAATAATGTTTAATGACTCGTGAGACTAGACTCTAGCTCCATATCTTAGTCGTGTCCATCCATCCACAAGCACAGCATCACACAAAGCTACTACTCTGTACGTGCTTTATTAACTGCTCCCCATTCAATTGGAAATTATTGAATGGATCAACACAGGCCACCCCGGAAATAGGTGACAATTGAAACAAGACACAAACAGGTGAACCACTGGTTGAGTAGAGATAAAATATAACAATAAGAACAACAGAATTAACAATGATATAGCAGTAGGAATAACATAAGCTCGGAAAACACATGTGTACGGTCCCTGCCTTCGCAGGTCAACCGTCCACCTCAGAGCATCATATGGCTCAACTCCCTGGTCATCGTGCTCATATCAATATGGTACAACTCTATGGTCACCATATCATCTCAGCACAATATCACACACCTCCATGGCATAACTCCATGGTCACTGTTCCTCATAACACCACACTTGGCGCGTCTCCCCGGTCACCGCGCCAAAAAACATACAATGCAATACATAATAACGATAAACAATAAATGCCAAATAATTACGCAATGAATTATGAAACAATACGATAACATTCACCAGATCAACGCCCTAAATCAATCGACCACCAGCTTAAGTCGATCGACCTAACGGCCAAAAATCAATACCACGTTACCTGTATCTCAGTTTCTGCCCAGTCATAAACCACCTTGGCTAGAGCCATGTTCAATTTTTGGTAAGGCGTTTCAGGAAGCTCGAGTTGTGAATGCGAAATACTATCCGGATGGGAAGTTTATGTCGGCATCTTTGGGGAATAATCCGAGTTACACTTAGAAGAGCCTCTTTGAGGCACGAGTTGTCTTGGAGCGACGTCTTCGGCGGAGGATCGGGGATGGTGCCGAGACGAGAGTATGGAGGGATGCTTAAATATCGGGGACTCAAACAGGGAGGGTGATTTCACCATGTGCAGATGGGAATGTCGAGCTGAGGGTGGCTGACTTTCTTAAACGGAGTGGAGGTGGTTGGGATGAGGGGGGTTGGAGCAATTATTTTTTTCGTTTGAGAGGGATCGAATTGCTAATATTAGGCGTAGTCCTAATCATGCTAGAGACGCCTAGTACTGGAATATGGGACGTGATGGGTATTACTCGATAGAGTCTAATTATCGGATGTTGGCTAGGGATGCTGTGGATATTGCAGAATCGTTAGAGGGGAGTAAAAGTAGATGGCTCTTGAATATGCTGTGGAAGGCTCCGGTATGGCCACGTATCAAAATTTTCTTCTAACAACTGTGTAATGGAGCGATAGCTACACGAACGAACATTGCGGTGTGGATTGGAGGTGAATTTACTTCTTATTCTTTATGTAATTATTTTGACGAGTCGTGTCTCCATTTATTAAATCTGGTATTGTGTGTAGTTAAATGGGTGTGGGACAGGTTGGGACTGGATAGTGAGGAGGGGAGTAGCTGTGGTATTGTCCGTGAGTGGATAGAGGCCTGATGGAGGGAGATAGTGTTGGGGCTGGTGTCCTNTTTTTTTATTTTAATGTACCAATCCTCTCTATATTGCAAGGCAATTAGAGGATTCCTTCTAGCACAAGGGCATTTCTCGGACAATCTTGGGTGCAACAATTAGGAGGAGATCTACCTTGATCTCTCATTGCCATTTTGCACTAGGACCGAAGGTTATTTCTAATCTTTATCGTTTCCTTGTTATTTTCGTTTTATGACTATAAATTACATATAAAATTTGCGTTATAATCCTACAATTAAAGGGTATTATACGGATATTACCCCGCAGATAGGAGTGGAGGAGTACACAAAGTTTATGGTAGGGTGTAACACCCCCATTTATCCAGAATCCTTTAGCAGACCTTCCCAGATAAATAAAGACGTTACTATCTCGGTTGCCCGAGGTAGTGAATAACAAACGTAAATAATACAAAGGTACTTATAAATAAATTGAATTAATATAGAACTGCTTTTCTTACATAAATTGAAACCAACTAAATTATTACACATGTTACAGCGGAAGTTAAAATACAAGTGAGGTAAATAAATATGTCTAGGTGATAACTAGACTCAATAAGCTACTCGTCTGCACTCGTGTATGTCCCGCCCCAAGTCCTGCGACGTAACAACATCCAATGCGAACCTTAAACCTGATATATCAGACTGCTCCCCATTCAATCGGAAATTATTGAATGGTTCAACACAGGCCACCCCGAAAATAGGTGACAATTAACACAAGACACAAACACGTCAACCAATGGTTGAGTAGGGAAAAAATAGAACAATAAGAACAACGGAATAAACAATGATACAACAATAGGATTAACAGAAGCTCGGAAAACATATGTGTACGTTCCCTGCACCGTCCACCTCATAACATCATATGGCCCAACTCCCTGATCACCGTGCTCCTATAAATATGGTACAACTCCCTAGTCACCGTACCGTCTCAACACAATACCACACACCATCATGGCACAACTCCCTGGTCATCGTGCCTCTTAACACCACGCTTGGCGCATCTCCCTGGTCACCGCGCCTCAAAACACATAATGCAATAAACAATAACAATAAATAATAAATGCCAATTCATTACACAACGAATTATGAAACATTACGATAAAATTCACCAGATCAACGCCCTAAGTCGACCGACCACAAGCTTAGGTTGATCGACCTAACGGCCCAAACTCAATACCATGTTACCTGCATTTCTGTCTCATGCATCAGTTCGCAAAATACAATAATCGATAAAGTTTATTTGAGTAGGGTATCCCTACCTTGTTGGAAAATCCGCAAATATAATGGCAAGCAAGGTCTAAAATCAGTTCTCCATGAATCCGTTCTGACGCTTAGGAATTGAATTACTAGACGATAAGTGAAATGTGTGTGCTACCTCTCTTATCCTTCCTTCTCTCTATTAGGGTGAGGTTTATGTCTGTGCTTCGTATTTGGAAGTGACCAAAAGAGAATAGGGAAATCGTAGTTTATGTTATATAGGAATAGTGTTTAAACGATATTAGCAACCAATGCAAACAATGCTCCGGTCGATCGATATGCTCTATATGGTCGATCGACATATGTTGTTGTCCATACTGAATTGGTCGATTGACATCAACCACAGGTCGTGCAATTCAACAACACCCAACGTCAGGTCGAGCGACACCATGCTACAAGTCAGATGACACCCATCAACAAGTCAAACGACACACCTATTTCCTCGATAGACTAAGCCTCTAAACACCCAATTAGCTCATAAGACGATATCCCAAGACTTTCACCCAACACTCATATCATATGTACTTATGAATTACTAATAGGTTTTGCAACTATATATATAAAATATCGGGGTATTACAATTACATAAGTGGATAGCGTTGAATTCGTAAATCCTTTTGCAACAGAAGGAGAGGACAACCAAATTCCCAACCCAATTCCAAACATCACACAAAAAAATCAACTAAATGGCAAGAAAAAAAAAGGACGAAAAGGGAGTGCCATGAAAGAATCCCCACGAGACAATGGTAGCTCGTGCGAGTTAGGGCAAAGAGGAGCAAAGAGGGTTCCCTGCCAGCCAAGTCGCTCAAGACAGAACTCAATCGAATGACATGAGAATCGACTCGAGCGAGTCAGGAAAAAAGTCGCTCGAGTTGTCGTCTTTGCTGGCCCCTGCCGGCTATCTGGCTCGAGACACAATAATTCAACTCGAACGAGTATAGTGATTCCCACAACTGAAAAACACGGGATATTCTTCCCCTCACCTCATTTCTATTCTTTACTCAAACACAAACACCCTTCTCTCTCTATAACTTTCGAAACCCAAAATTAAAAACATCAATTACCCACTCAAAATCATCACAAACTTAATTATTCCCAATTAAAAACACTCATTAACCAATTACTAGCCTCAAACATGTCAAAACACCCAAAATTTGACTAACCCAATTGTAGGGTTTGGGTATTTCAAAAATTGCATATTGGGTTGGATTAAAGCTTAAATGTTGGTACAAGAAAGCATTGTCAAGCACTAGTAAGGCTAATTGGTTCTTATTTGGTCAAGAACTAGAAGAAATTTCAACTAACTGAAAGAGTACTCATCCATGGCAAGAACAAAGGAAAAGGGTCAAGCACCAAGTTCTCTAAATTTGTCAAAGAGGCAAAAAGTGTTAGGTTCAAAGTAAAATCTTGTCAAAGATGAAGTAGAAACGACTTCAATTCCGGAAAATGAACAATTGGATGCGTATCCGGAGGTAATATTTCTTGATGAATCTCATAAACAAGTCTTTTCTTCCCTACTCAATAAGAAATTCGTAGCTATGAAATTTTTTCGTCATGACACCTTGACCAAGCTTGGAATCATAGTGGAAACTAATAGATTCTTCGATTCCATAGGTTTATCTACCCCTTTGAAATGAATTAGCTTACTTATCCATCCCTTACCCTTAAGTTCATTAGCTCTTTGAAATTCTCCAAGGCGGAGGATAGAAATTACATTAAGTTTCGCCTTGAAAATAAGTCGAGAATAATGGAAAGAACGGAATTTGGAAGGGTATTTGGAATTGTGCCGGGAAGATATTGGAATAAAAAGCCACCCAATTCGATGCTAAACCAATTTGGAGGGCTTTTTACAGTCGCGAACTAACCACTTAAAAGGAATGCAATTCACTCTATGTCCACCGCATGGGCATAAGGTATCGGTATAGGTTCATTTTAAATAACATTATTGCTAGAAAAGAGGCGAATCATTTCATCGAGCTTGCTCTTGCATATCTCGAATCCTACTTGAACCTGCATGAATCCTATAAAAACACTTTTATATCATTCAATTGTTGTGGGATCGTTGGATGGAATTGTGTGAAGGAAAGGATAAGGCAATTTACATTCTGAATGGTGGGTTGGAACCAGGTTAGCTAAGCACATTAACCAAAATTTTAATGAAGATAAGGCTTATCAGCCCATTTTTGGGAGCACCCTTCTTGATATAGCCTTGCTAGCTAAGCGATGCAAATAGATCCAAAACAACTTTGAAACCGTAAAGTTTGAATGGTTGATAAAAGGTACCACCTCCATTTTACTACCCCATGGAAATATTTGCCGCCTCACCGCAAAAATGTTGAATTACCTAATCCCGGTCGTACCTCTTGAAGCACCGGTCGAGAATGAGCAACAACCTTCTTTGATCTAGTGCACCAACAAGCGACCACTTCTTCAACTATTGTAATACATCCCATGCCCTTTGAATTTCAAGCCTTCACCCATAACGACCCAAGTGTCAATGAAGGAAATGACTATTTGACATGCTTAATGAAACATATCCATATGGAGATGCACAAGAAACGAGTCAATAACTATTACGCTCAATACCCACCACTCTACAACTTAGCTAGGCAAAGGCTTCTTGGCCCTAATAGACTCTTGCCGTATTGGGTGGATAGGAAGCTTTTATTTCCTAACCCTTGCATTTCACAATATGAGGGGGAAGGTAGTAGGGTGGAGGTGCATGAGGAAAGAGATGATAATGAAGAAGTTGAAGCAAATAATGAAAGTGAAAGTGAGAATCAAAGCCATTAAGACGAGGATGATTCAAGCTCAAGTGATGATGAGGGCTCTATTAGTGATAATAGTGGATGATGAAGCTTGGGAGCAAACAACATGAAGAATGGAGGTTTGACCGTTGGTGAATGGTGGCTACCATAGTATCTAACTACGGATAAAATTTGTGAGCACCCATTTCTTTTGTTTATCTCTCTTGTTATTTTAACTTGCATCTTAGTTTAGTTCATGATAATGTAGTTCATTTGTGATTCAATTTGGAGTCTCCTTGGAGTTTTGAGTTCTAGTTTTACCAGAGGACTCACATCTTGGCAACATTAAGGTGTTTATCTTTTTGCTCCTATTAAGGAAAATCCAAATTGATTATTGCATTTGCATGGGCTTATGGCCAAACTTCTCTATTTTTGCATTAGCAGTAGTGTTGCAAGTGGTTAGAGGATGTTTGAGCACAAGCAACCCGAGTTAATTCAATTTAGCTTTCCGAACAATCGAAAGCATGCATCACTATAGCTTAGTTTAGATTACTTGTATTACTTGTAATATATGACATATAGATACTTGGTTTACTTAGAGCATGCATTAATTCATATCATGCATTGCCTCTTGCATTTTTATTTCAATTTCCAATATTCAAAAACCCAAAAACAAGTTTTTCCATTTCCAATTATGAAAATCCAAAAACAAGTTCTTTATTTTTCAATAAAACCTTATTTCAAAATACAAAAACATGTTTTTAATTTTCGTTTTCTACTCCTACCTTTTACATTGAGGACAATGTTCAAAATAAGTGTGGGATGGGAATATACATTCAAAAACTTATAAAAAATGTAAAAGTTTTGAAAAATCTCAATAATATGTCCTTTATTTCATAAAACCAAAATCCCTAAAAACGTGAAAATTTCAAAAGCCAAAAACATGTTCTTTATTTTAGAACTTTAGAATCATATATACGTGTGTGCTTTTGTTTGCTTCTCGTATAGGTTCAACACTCTCTTTGAGACATATTATAAGGGAATATGAAGACCGCTTGGTATGATCATTCTAACGCTCTTCCCTTCCATTTATTTTCATTTGTCACATTAGGAGGATGGTTTATATGTTGATGAAAATGTTGTGGAGTTTTGTTGCGGGTTTTTACCTATGTGTTGTTAGGAGTTTGCATTATATTATATAGAATGTAGTTGGTAGAAGCATTTGCATTAGTTGCACATATGTAGGTTGCATCATAGCATGTAGTTGCATTTAGTTAATATCTTGGAAAATGCCTAATTGGGAACCTTGACGAGGTGAATAGGCCATTGTAGATACTTTTTCTCCTTAAGACTTTGTTTGCTAAAATAGTCTTAAAACACCCTAGATAGTGACATGCTAGTACCTTGTGGTGTGATAATTCATTGGCTACCGTTTATTCCAAGGTGACCTTTGAAGTCATGCAACCGTTCTTTCACTTCTACCATCATTATTTTGTTAACCAAAGGGAATAGACACTTATATTGGTCAAATTGAGTTCAAATGCCAAGTCGAAGCAAAAATGTTTGCAATTTTGTCAAGTAATCCTTTTACTAGGCTTAGGAGTACAAATGAGAGTTCTGTACTTTTCTAGAGTACCCTTATTACATATGGGGTCGCTCTCAATGTCACTTCAGTGAGGATTTGCACATTGTTGGTCACCGCCGCATTCCTTTTCCGAAAGACCGTTGTCAAGTATTAAATGCCAATCCTAAAAAATGGCATGAAATGTGCTTAATGTTCAAACGATACAAATGGGGTGAAAAATAACCAAAGAAAACTAACAATGTGAAACTCAATATCTTAATTCCCTTATTCATTGATGGTCATATCCTTTGTTGCATGGTGAAGAGGGGACGACCCTTCTCTTTGTCAAGGCAATAGGGAGAATTTCGCGATCCTCCAGTGTCTTCTAACACCATAAAGACCCTCTCTTTAGGAAAGCATTTAGTAATTTTGGACAAATATAGCCTACCTTTACACCATTCGGAGGTGATTTACTTATATACTCTTGGACTTAGTAGTTTGTAGAACTAGTATCTATGAAGGAGAATTTTCTCATATATTTGTTCCCTCTTAGTTGATTCCACTACTTAGATGAGAAGAGTGGCTATTCTTTTGTAGATGCATCCTATTACTTATTTTGTGTTTAATGCTTGGATGTATCGCCATTTTGGCAAGACCCCACTTCTCTTGCAAAAAGGCATCTTACCTCATAGTTGTCTTGTTGTGAGTTGAACGGGTGGAGCGCTAATTGTCTCATATCAAATATGCTATTAGGATTAGTTTAAATAAAGGTCTTAGCTTTAGTCACCTCTTTACTCGGGACGAGTAAAGGTTCGATTTGGGGATATTTGATGCGGCCCATATTTACACACTTTTAACCCCCTAGCTAGCCTTGTTTTGCATGCTTTTTGTACCAATTAGGTGTTAGAAATATCGGTATATTTCATCAAGAAAAATTCGGATTATAACGAAATTATGAAATATGAAATTGCTAGTCATAAACGAATTGCATAAACAAAAGAATAGAGATTTAGAATTAACCTTTGGTCCTAGCAATTTGGCCTAAGAACAAATATCGAGATCGATATTCTCCTAATCGTTGCACCCAAAATGCTTTGAGAAATGCCCTTGTTCTTGCTAGAAAGAGATCCCTAAAATTGTTAATTATTTTTAGGGTTTTTGTGATGAGAGAATTAGGTCAAAAAGAAGT
>LHUT01005569.1:0-12645 GCA_001412135.1 Silene latifolia subsp. alba | reverse complement strand
CTCAATGAAAGGAGGCTTATATGGAATTCATTAGGTACCAAATTGTTCTCCATCCTTGGGCATTTTTAAAAAAAAAATACATATATAAAAGCACCAAAAATTAGTTAGATCTCATATTGTTTCAATAGACAGGTACACCAAGATAAGGAAATGAAAAAAATAAGGCCTAGTATAGACCAAATAATGGGTTTTTACAAATCCAAGTAGAAACAGACAGCAAACAATGTCTACAATAGACAAGTGAGAAGTAGCCGACAATGCAAACTACTGCTCCCTTTATTTCATCATGTTCTAACCAGTTTTTTTGGGGAAATTTCATTAATTTCCTATTCTAGTATTATGGGGTGAAATTACCAAGGGGTTCTCACAACTGCAAAATTACAAAAGTTACCATTATTAAACCCAAGATAACATCTTATCGTGATTAACCAATTAATTATTAACCCTTCCCTGAGCTGGGCTCTCTCCATCAAGCCAGCCACTATCTATCTCCCTCCTCCCAAACAGCCACCATTTCCACAAAAAATCACACCAAACCCCACTAACATTTGAGAACAATATAGCTGGTCCATGCTAAAATTTAGACATTTGAAAACAATATTACTGGTCCATGCTATAAGTTAGACATTTGAAAGTCAAAGAAAAGCTAGGAGTACAGTTCTAAGTTCTACTGCGTTAAACTTCTAATCCATAGCTACATGCACAACCATTTTCTTTAAAGGCCAGTGTGATTTTGGAGACAGCAAAATTTTTAGGAATAGGTCATTAACGTAACCAAACAAAATACATGAATTACAAAGATTGGGGATCAGCTAGATGGTGCAGCGACATCCAAGAAAAAACTCATAACAAGTTATAAGGAGTAACGTTACTTCATAAAGTTCAAATATACTAGTGACAAAAAAAAGTGAACAAGATGCCCTCAGTAGTGGTTCCACCGAAAGAGGTGTCCATTTACATGTTCCATTAAAACCAATACCCTCCAGAGCAGCAGCAGGAAGACAGTCATAACTGACAGTAGCAGCAGCAGCAGCAGCAACACCAACGATAGTAGTAACAATAATAATAATAATAATAATAATAATAATAACAATGACAATAACACAGCTGATAAAAGCGATTCTCAGAGCACAACGAGACATTTCCCTAAACCTCCTACGTTGAATAAAGGTGCAAATAAGTTGTCTTTGGTCTATCATTTTCAGTCTAAATACTCAACATATATCAGGCCATCCAGCGAATAAGGTTCTTACTTTATTTCTTTTGACTGACCAGATATATAGCTCCTCATAATCTCTCTTTTTGTCTGCTATTTGTAGCCAACTAGCCTTTGTACCCGACATCTTTCTTAGCTTACATTTTTCATCACTTGGTTTTGGTTCGCCTTACCAGTGTAACTAGAGGACAGAGACACCAGAGTCCAGACACATACAAAAGATGGAACTGCATGAAGTAATTAATGGGCACTGAAAATTATCCAGGTTGGTTCATGTACAAAGAATAAGGGGGCAATGACAAAGGCAATCATTTACCCGTTTGCTCTCTTAATAATTGCCTTTGCCACGCCCCCTTATTCTCTGTACATGAACCTACCTGGAAAATGCTTAAGTTTGATGCTTAGTTTGCCGCTGGTATAAGGAAACCCGCTGAAGTCTTGAATTTAGTTTTTTGGGGCATATATTACCAGACCAAACATCAAACATAAATTTCTATTAGCCGGGGAATCTCAAAACAAAGCCTGACAGCATTCATCACCTTATCTCCCGACTCCCTGTCACCAAAACAAACAATCCTCAAACGGCACTTACAAGACCTCTCACTTCAGCAGAAATTAAGAAAGTATCTTTCCACAGGGGCCTGAAATTTTCTGCATGTAGAAGAAAATGCAGAAAATACAGACAGAAGGAATTGACAAGCTCATTTATTCAATCTTTTATCTTTATTCAACGTGGTTTCCAAAATTTAAAGATTCCGTCTTGACTTGACAGAAAACATGGTTTTTTGTTTTGTTCAAATCTTACAAAGATAATTAGCCTCATAATAGCCTCTAGGTACAAATTTCATCCAACCCAAATCTCAACTCCATCCAGCATCTTCCATCTCCTTATCCCCCTTAACTAGTGCCAAATAAATTACCACCATGACAACAACCATACCACAGCCACAAGCACCACCGAGCCACCCTCTACCACCTTGACCAACATCTACTACGCACCATTGAGTCACCCTATATTCAACATGGTTAATCAATCACCACGACAACTCAGATTCAAACCCCTTACACCAACAACAAATTCACAACCACAAGTTAATTCACCAACCACCCTTAAATGAGCATCAGTAAGCAATCTTTAGCCACCATTTCCACATCCACTAAATCCTCTATAAGAAAGGGGAAGAATAGACAATTAAAGTTGTTAAGGTTACGTAACTAGGTTAGGGAGGACAGAGAGGCGTGCAATGGTAGGGGGATGAGCCGAGAAAGATAAAGTAAGATGAAGATTCGCGTTAATAAATTATCTAAATGAATATAAAATGAATTTTTTGTTGTGAATTTGTGATTTTGGTTGAAAAATAAGAAATTGGGTTGAATTTGACTTTGCGTCCAACTTATGGGGCCAAATTATTACACTTGAAAGTTAAGGGCGGTAATTTCACAATTGGTCAAAGTAAAGGGGTATATCACTACTTTCGCATTTAACGAAGCATTCGGGTGACGGTAAGTGCAGTTGATCAGGTGGTGCGGGAGTAGTAGAGAGAGTGAAGATGACAGGAGTGGGAAAGAAGATGGTGGTTAGATGAGGAAGGAAAGAGAAGACATGGATGGAGTGTGGGAGGAAAGGAGGAGAGGCAAGGTTATTGAAGTGAGAGAAAGGAAGGAGTAATGGTGATGAAGAGTAGTGGATAATAGACCCATTGGATTAAACATTGTTTTCCGTCAAGTCAAGACGGAATCTTGCCTTTTTTTGACCGAAAATGTTAGTTGGTGCTTTTCGACAAAAAAATGTAAATGTAAGGTGCTTCTGGGATAAAAAAAAAAAAAAACTTTAGGTGCCTTTTTTGCAGATGCCGTAAATGTTAGGTGTCTTCTAACCAAAAACTCATACGAAAGGGATATAACAGCAACATAACAAAAGAAAAATTAATCATGGAACTGCAAAATAGTGAAGCAGAGCTCATATCTAACACTATTTAAAAAATTTTAAACAAAATAAATTTTCATGTCAAGGAGTGTGCGACACAGATGCAAAACGTAATACAATGAATCAAGTACGGAGTAAGATAGTTCATGGAAAAGAATTAAAAAGTAACAAAACTTGCTACAACTACACTCCGTTGGCCGTCATCAGTTCATCACCATTGACAATTTGACATGCATTCCAAAATGAAAAGGGAGGTGACATTATTTTTTACTGCACTAGTTCCTTTGTTATGTTCACGAACATTCCATTTTGGTGTCCCGGAGTTTTAACAGATTCCACATAGCTGCTTTGGTTCTGGGATCTGAGAATTCACTCTCTTAACAAAGGATAGTAATTTCTCACTTTGGTGACCTTTTATACAACACATTCAACTTTAATGAAAAGTAACGAAAATTTCAAGGGTAATTAAGCGATAAAATCAAGATCAAATAAAATATCATACTATTTTTCATAATAATTTACCAAAATGTCAAAAACTACTTTATAACGGCCTGGAAATGACTTGTCTTTTGGATGAAATTCTGTTCACATTCATTAACACATCACCAAAGTGGGAAATGGGACAAATTACATGCACCAAAGTGTAATCAGTGAAGGCTCAAAACTCATGATGAAAATAGCTAGAAACTTGGGCCACCAAAGTGGAAACTTTCCTTATGGGCAATGAGAACAAGTAGTAAGCTTTGTAAGAAGCCTACAAATATGTATCTTAAAAGTACTATAAATTGCATTATGTGCGTACCTATGATTTAACTGTTCAGATGTATTCTGCAATACTCCACTTTAGGTAGCTAATGACACAAATTAAGCTCTGTGCAAAAGACTAAAGAGGTTTAAGCATGATTTTCCTGAACATGCCTTTTGTGATCCCTGTCAGGGTACCCAACACGGCCCATCCTGCTATTTTCTTCAGGCAACTCCCCTGATATACTATCACGCCATCTTTTGCCGTCACCTGTTTTATCACCTGGGCTCCCAGACTTTCGTTTACGATTATTTGACTTGGGTGAATGATAATCCTTATTGGGATCATCTAATGTGGGCATCTCACCTTCCTCTGCATTCTCTAAATCAAGAGAATGGGATTGCTGACCTTTTGAGCCAACACGGTGCCTATCTCCATAAGTTTCCAGATGCTTGCTACCACTATCTAGTCTGGCTGACATTTGAGACCACTTCTGCCTCTTTTCCAGCTTAGACTTCTCATTCTCAGCAGCAGCTAACTCAACACCCTCTTCCAGCTCCTTCACAATAGGGTCGAATTCATCTGCTGAGTCTTTCTTATGAATTACATCACCTCGAGATTTCTTTCTCTTTTCACGTAATTCCTTCAACTTGTTGGCATCTATCTTTTCAATCATTTCAGAAGGCGATTGGATTGAGACAGCCTCTTTGAATTCTACATTATTGCCGTGGTTATTATCTTTGCTCTCTCCCCCTTCTCTAATTTTAATTCCTCCAACAGTCCTTTCTTTACTATCTTCACCACTATTACATACCGGATCTGCTCTTACAATTTGTATCTCTCCCAAACTTTCCGGCTGAGGCAGTGGCTCAGAGGCTCTTTGTTCACCGAGTGGCTTGTGATCTAAACTGCTATAGTCACTACTTTTACCCTGAGAGCTTCTAGGAGGTCCACAATGTTTGTTCGAATCAGGCAATTGATGGGAAGTTGGAGGTTTAAGGCTTCCTGCTTTCTCAATAGCTCCAACCTGAGATGAGTTACTACTAGGTATGTGATCTTCAGTTGAAGTTCTCAAAACTGCTCGGCTACCACCCCCTCCGGCCACACTAACCTCAGCTTCACTACCTTGGTTAAGTGGTGCTTTATTCTGTTCATACAGTTCCAACATTTGATTACTGACCTCTGCAAGAGAGAACAATGCACTGAGTCGAAACACACAGCACTATTATCATCACAATTTTTTGCAAAAGGGTAAAAAAGAGAGAATGCAAATGTATGAAACCAAGTATAGGATACATATAGTCATATACTACAACCCAAATTTATTGTCCCCATTTGACTTTCGTGGTCAACCCACATACGTCCGACTATTAATTTCTGCAAAGATGTGAAGAGGCAAAAGTAAAATTTGTCATGTTTGATTTAAAAGCAGCTATTTTCATAGAATCGTCTCTAAAAGCTTATGATATGGTATATTGTGAGAAAAAAATGATCAAATTCGACTTCTTTTGACCACTAAAGTCAAATGAAGACAATATAGATGGGGTGGACGGAGTATGTCCAACTGCAACAGTACAATACCATATCAAACTATTAATTTGAGAACCAACCCTCTAACTGACGTGGGGTGACATCAAACTCTTGCCACCAGACCACTTCGCCATCTGATGGAAGTTTCACTTTAAGAAACTTAGCAGCAAGAAAGATTGCGCCTGCCGCTACATGATGGGCCTCAAATTGCAAGCAAAGGGATGTCCGCAGCCTACATGGCCAATTTTTCAGTGTCAATAGGGCATACTTGAAATATCTTCAGCTCATAGTATAAGAATATAAGATTTTCACATGCACCATACCCGTCATTGACAAAATTCCATGCAACTTGTGCAAGGGCATGCTGTGCAACCTTGAATTTCTTAATTGCCTCAACTAATGGTTTATATGGATGTTGCAGGTTAAGATCAAAACCAACAGTTGCAAGCACAACCCTTTCCCCAACCAAAATTAGCTCTTTCTGCTGTTCATATACCTCCTGAAACGTTAATAAGAAAAATAAATTAAAGAAAGTACTATGATACAGCATCAAGTTTGGTATTTCTAATGCTCCCTCTGATTCAACTCTAATTCTTTACGTTTTCCTTTGCGGATTGTTGATACAGGTTGGTTATGACTTATGATTTCATAAAGTTGTATATAAACACAATTACAACCTTATCTGTATTAGTTTCCACCCTAGCTAACCCCACTTCACCCTCACCCCCATCCTTTACCACACCACACCGCACCAAAGCCCCACCCCCTGAAACACCCTCCCGCCCCCGAAATCCATCCAAAAACATACCTCGTGGGGGTGTCTCTCAGGGTGGGGGTTTTGAAGGCCGTGGATGAATTTCGAGGGTGGGGGAGTGGGCTGAAAGGTGTGGAAGTGATTTTTTGGGAGAGATGGAGATTGTTTCAAGGGTGATGGGGAAACTTCTAGTGGGTTTGGGGCTAAAGTGGGGCGTGTATCTGGTGGTGGGTGGTTAAGTGGCTGGAATCATGGGAGGGAGATGTCAGGAGAAAATAGGGAGGATCATTTTGTAAATGAACAAGTCACTAGCCATTTTTATTTTCTCTCCAATATACCCGGTCCAAAAGCAAACGTAAAGAACCAATTGAGTCGGAGGGAGTACCAGCAAAGAGCAAACATTTCAGGGAACATAATCGACCCAAAGCAACATCCAAGGCTACTATATTTTTGTTTAACGATGAATAAACAAGTACGAACAATATTTTAAAAAAGAAAGGCCAACTATGTGCATATCTCTTCATCAGCTACACTGATGTATAAGAGCAAAAGAGTAGAGCTATATATAGAATTGAGATCCTGTACGAACCTATGTTCCGAACGAACATACTTAAAACATCATATTAAACCATTACTCCTATATCAATCTCGCTAATGTTTAAGAGTTTATGTTGATCACACTACCATTCCTCCCTCACACCTACCTGGCCACGTACCACCAATGTTGACTGCCTCCACCATTGGCACAGGTCGTCGCCTCACATGAAAATGCGTCCGAATCTGACTGACCACCATTACTTCTACCTCCTCACCGCCAACACCATCGTTCCCCCACAACTATCACCACCGCCAACGACAATGTCATCTACGGCCAACGATGTCACCATTACCGGTTGGGGAGATTAGGGTTTCGAGAGCGTTTGTTGGAGGTGGGTGGGGGCAAAGGAAGGAGGAGAATGAAAGGCGTGAGTGGCGGGCGGGGTTTGTTAGCTGGCCCGGCCAAATAGCACACTCACATCATCTGAGTGGTTAGAGAAGGATG
The DNA here is from genome assembly GCA_001412135.1 of Silene latifolia subsp. alba. Taxonomy (NCBI): domain Eukaryota; kingdom Viridiplantae; phylum Streptophyta; class Magnoliopsida; order Caryophyllales; family Caryophyllaceae; genus Silene; species Silene latifolia. The sequence continues at coordinate 5,431 of LHUT01005569.1, read as the reverse complement.
GGTTTGGGTGGCCGCTGGCGACGGCTTGTGGGGGTTTTGGAGGTGAGGTAATACATTAGGGTTTTGTTTTAGTGATAAATTAGCATTTAGATACATTAAACCTATTTTAGGTGCAATAAATTAGCATTTAGATTTAAGACACAATAAATTGAAAATAAATCTAGGTAGTCTAGGTACACTAGAACGCATCTTAGATACACCAAAGCTATTATTAGGTATATCAAATTACAAGGGAAATCAAACTACATCTAGTTAAACAGATTGTTAGGTAAATAAACTATCCCTTGGGAACTAGTTTGTCTGGTTAGCAACGTAAGATAGTTAGCATGGGATCTCACCCCTATATATGTAATGGCCTGTTGGAAATCTGGTGGAGCATAACAAGCAGCAAGGGGTGGGGGAAGTCAACACAGAGCAAAATTTTGAGCTGGGCTTCTTTATTTTGAGCTTCAATGGCCAACATTTAACCAACTGAAAGGTATGCAAGTATCATTTTTATCAAACAAGTATCGAAGACTAACTAAAAGCCATCAAGTAGGATAACCGAAGAAACCAACCGGTAGAGCAATAATTCCATCCAAAAAAACAGAAGAAACCAATTAAAGTAAACAGTACTTTTTGTTTAATCTTCTGAACTGCAGCAGGATCCTTTTTATGACTAATTTCATATGAAACAAGGATAACATCCTTCAACGGGCGTGGGGTTTCCTCAACCTTCCCAGCAAGAAACATACAAGCTGTGGCTACAGTCTGCATTTCACCAAAAATCTAAGTCAGGAGATGTCCGAGATATCAAAAGTGGAACCATAATTTTTTAGGGACATCACGTAGGCGAAGGGAAGTGTGAGTTTTAATTCAGGCGTCATACCCGTCTATCATTCTTTGCATGGGACTGGCGGAGATAAAACCGGTGACAAAAAATGATTGCAATAGCGATTGTTACCTGGGGTCTGCAATTTTGAAAATACTATAAATCGAACATTACACAAAACATTAACATAACTCTTTGTACATTCAAATTTACAGGTGCCGTCAATTCCATTTACTTTAAGAGGGGAGCTGGAAACAAACCACCTATACCCATAATCCAAAGAGAAGCTATGAAACAACTCACCCAATACATTATTAAAGAATAAAGACCCTCTAAAAGAAAAATAAAAAAAATATATAACACATCACCATGCTACATCGTATAGCAGTTACCTTGTTAGTTACCTTGTTACTACAGGCCAAAACAACAAACAACAACAACATTACCCCAGTGCCTCAATGGCTCCAAAACAACAAAAAGAAATATAAATAAATAACCTACTCCAAAACAAAAATCCGAATTGTATAGAAGAAGCAACTTCTTCTAACAAAAGATGAAGCCAAGCCTCATGAAATAAAAGCTGTTAGCATTGACATTTTTTATCCAAGGTGTAACTAGCAAAAGTTCATTACTTTACTTGGCTAATACTGAAAATATCTTTTAGAAACACACAAAACAAGCATGCGCGCACACACACACACACATATCTTCCCCTCTTACAATAATTTACTTAGCGAATAACAGAATTGAACAAAAAAGAACCAATGGCATTTTTTACCCAAGATGTAAATAGCAAAAGTTCATCACTTGGCTAACACGGAAAATATCTTTTAGATACACGATACACGCAATGACACAAAACACACGCGCGCGCGCACACACACACATACACACATAAATAATTCAAAACAAACATGGACAGCTTCTGGTGAGTTGGATGGGGGAGAAGCCACTGCAGAATACAGTGAACTACAATTGTAGACGGATATCATTCGGGATAAGCTTTGCAAAAGACTTCAAGGTTGGCACCGGAAGTTGTTGTCGAGGGCTGGTAAGGAGATTCTTATAAAGGTTGCTGCCAATTCGCTCCCTACCTACGTGATACGTGTCTTTAAAATCCTCGAGAATTTTTGCAATGAGCTTAGATTGATGGTGTCCCGTTTTTGGTGGGGTCATGGTGAGGGGCGTAGAGGGTTGTCGTGGCCCGTGGGTGTCGTGGAATGCTATGGGTCGACCGAAGGCTGTAGGGGGATTCGGCTTTCGCAATTTCAAAGATTTTAATCTCGCTCTCCTTGGTAAACAAGCTTGGCGGTTAATACGGACCGCTTGTGGGTTCGTCTTAATACGGACCGCTTGTGGGTTCGTCTTTAAAATCCTCGAGAATTTTTGCAATGAGCTTAGATTGATGGTGTCCCGTTTTTGGTGGGGTCATGGTGAGGGGCGTAGAGGGTTGTCGTGGCCCGTGGGTGTCGTGGAATGCTATGGGTCGACCGAAGGCTGTAGGGGGATTGGGCTTTCGCAATTTCAAAGATTTTAATCTCGCTCTCCTTGGTAAACAAGCTTGGCGGTTAATACGGACCGCTTGTGGGTTCGTCTTACGAGGGCAAAGTACTTCCCGGAAGGCGATTTTATGGCAGCCTCTGTGGAACACAGCCCAAGTTATACTTGGAGGGGCATTTTGGAGGCGAGGAGTACTCTTGAGCGTGGCATGAGGAGATGGGCAGGAGACGGAAGTTTGGGGACATGCTTTATCTCGGGCACACAAACGGGTAAGATAATTTCGCCGTGCGAGCAGGGGGGCAGGAGGATATGCGTGTGCCAGGGCTACTTGGGCCGAATGGTGTGGTTTGGAATAGAACGCGAATTGCTCAGCTTTTCTTACCTTTTGAATGCGACCGTATCACTACTATTCGCCTAAGTCCGAATCGGACAAGGGATGCATGGTATTGGGGATTGGAACGAGATGGTACATGTCAGCCTACAAAATATGTTGGTTGGGGAGACGTATGATTTAGGTGAAATGTCGAGTTGGGAAAGGGAGAAATGGCTATGGAACAAGCTCCGGAAAGCTCATACCTCCCGCGTAAAACTCTTCTTTTGGAAACTGTGTCAGAAAGCATTGGCCGAGAAAGCAAACATTGTTGCTCGAGTAGGAGGTGAGAATACTATGTCCTTTTTGTCATTCTTGTTTTGAGTCGAGTCTTCATTTGTTTGTTTCGAGACCGTGGGGTGGCTGGTTGGGTTTGGGGATTGAGGGTGATACGGGATGCGTGGCATAAGGGAGTGGGTTGAAGCGGTTTAGAGTGAGATGGGTGCAGAGGAGTATAGTAAAGTGATGGTAGGATGTTGGGCTATTTAGGAGCATCGCAACAAAGTGGTTTTCAACGGGATAAAGGTGGATCTGAGGGTGACTCTGAGGAGGGCCCGAGATGTGTCGTGTTAGGGCGTGTGAAGCGTGTGAATGGCTGCTGGCCGTGGTAGAAAGAGAGGTGGGATGGCCGAAGGAGGAAATGAGGGGCGGTGCTCAACCCAGCAGGGCTTCCTAAAAGTAAATGTTGATGCGGTGCGAAAGAGGGTGAGGGTGTTGGGACAGGGGTAGTGTGTAATGATGAGGGCGGACAGGTCTTGTGGGGGGTTACTACTATTCGTGAGGAGTGTTGGGAAGCTCACGTTGCAGAGGCGATGGCGTTGATGGATGGGATGGAAGAAGCGCAGAGGACATGAACATCAACAGGTGGTGATCGACAGTGACCATCCACAAGTTGTTGAAGCGTGTTGAAACGCTGAGGAAGAAGGAGGATGGAAGGAGTCTTTTTTCGGTAATTATTGATGACATTCTACCATTGTATTTTTCGTTTAATTCTGTTCTTTGGTCTCACACAAGTCGTGTTAATAATTGTGTTGCGCATGTCTTAGCTCATTTAGGTCCAAGAATTGTTGGCAGATCGGTTAGGGAGAAGGTTTTACCACCGGATGCCAATAGTGGTGCACTCTTTGATTTATCGTAATTATAGTAATGCCTTCGGGCTTTCCTTTCAAAAAAAATTGTTTCCTCTAGTTTTCCAAATTTTTATCAGAAGCTGAGAAATAAATGTATCCTACTTGAATAATTAGTTTACAAGCTTCTTCCTTTCCTGTACTAATCTTTTTTTCTCCTAATTAATCGCACCATGACCACCTTGCAAGGAATTTGAAGGTTACCTCGAAGTCTTGAACACACTTTGCTTCAGTATCGGTGTTTTTCTAACGGGAGAGATTAGGTCACAAGGACTAACTTCAAATCAATAATAAAACTAATGTTCAATATCATACATTTAGAAATAACTGTATCCTGAGTCTACTAACCTCAACAATAAAACCAAATTACCTTAAAAAACATTAAATAGAAGAAAACTAATATCTAAACTTGTAAATCCTTGCTTAGGTAAAAATATTCCAACAAATTTAGACTCCCTTTGTCCCTGTTTTATCTTACCTTAGACAACTCGACTTGGAAACCAATTTATACATAACCAAATGAATAGCAAATGGAGATGGGCAACAATTAGGAAGTGTTACCAAACACCATAAAACTCCACAAAACACAACCTAGCAACAACCATGATATTCCCTCCCATAACATACATGTGGACCCTCTAAACCTCATTGTCTTCAACGGAAGGAGGGAGAGAAATGACTACTTGGGGCGAAACATGAGATGAGGAGGCGTACCTTTAAGAAACAGAAGGAGATAGGACGAGGCAACGATGGGGTATCTCACAACCATAAAAATTGCGGATCTTGTGAAGAGGGACCTTAAGCTTACCTTTAACTAAAATAAGTCATGGTAAAGAAGAAGGCTTTGACAGAGGGAAGGAGAAGGGAAGGCAAAGTTAATCGAGGAAGATGACGGAAGAGAGAAGGTGAGGCAGAAAGAGGAGGCACGAAAGGAGATGAAAATGTGACATATGAACAAGGAGAGGGAGAAGAGAGAAAGGGAGCACGAAGTGTCGAGGGAAGGGAGCTTTTTAATATGGGTTTCAATAATGTTTAATAATTGAGAACGTCTACAAAGAGATGACTCATATAGTAAGACAACATTTACTTTCTAAAAATAAAACACATGGAGCCTACCACACTTAATAATCTTCTTTCTTCTTACACCCAAGCTAACCCTAACTTAATCTTAACCGCCGTAATACCACCATCCCCAACAACTCCAACCACCACAGCCACGATCACCTTTGGCCACACCACCTCAATAGTTGCCAAAACCTAGCATCCATCCACTCTTTATCTCTTGCAAAAAAATCATCCACCCTCATCACCACAGACTGCCAAGCCACCCACCAAAAACATCACCATGTGTGCCCTACCTTCCTCAGCCAACCTAACTCTAAATTGTGGCCACCTCCTCCCTCTAAACCTCCAATCCACCCTGTTTTCTGGAAAAAGTTTAGTGTACCTTCAACCCTTTGATACGAATACCGATAATTAATAATTCAGTATATAGGGATCGAACACGAGTGAGCTGAGTTCGCATTATAGGGAGTAGTTTAGATAAATAAAAACTGGTCATTGTATCAGAATTAGTTATTTTATGAGTTATTAGATTAAGTTTAGGATTATTTTATTATTTTT
>LHUT01005568.1:0-12649 GCA_001412135.1 Silene latifolia subsp. alba | reverse complement strand
CACACGACGCTCTTCCGATTTCCTCAGTCTTGGACTGAGACGACATTTGTGTTTATATTGTGGAACATAATATTGTTATGAGATTATCCTCAGTCTCAGACTGGGACGACGATGAGTTATGAGATATCCTCAGTCTCCGAATGGGACAACATTTGTGCTTATCCCCGGGCCAGGAGTTGGCGGGATGTCGATGTGGTGGATCCTCGGTCACGGACCGGGACGACTAGTGTGGTTATGATGGGAATTGGTGGTGGTATTTATTCCACGTGTTTACATCTGTTAAGTTTGTATTTTAATGTTGTGTGATTATCCTACTCAACCTTGTGGTTGACAGTGTATTCGTGAACACCTGTGGTGAACCATTTTATGGGGAGCAGAGTGAATTGCAGGTACTTGAGTTAGCTGACTTGGGAGCTATGGGGATGCGTGAGGATTCGGCCAGATTACCTAGAAGTCTAGCTCACCTAGTTTCATTTATGTTGTCTAGTTTATTTAATTCCGCTGTGAGTCAAAGTTAATTGTAATCTCAGTATATGTAGTTGGTTAAAGTAATAATGAACCTTTATGAGTAAATTTTATATAAAGTACTGCGTTTTGTTTACCTTTGTTATTCACTACCTCGAAAAACCGAGATGGTAAGAGTCCTATTTATTTGGGAATGTCTTGCTAAAGGCTCCTTAATAAATGGTGGTGTTACAACATCATACTTCTCAAAGGGAGCTCCAGTCCTCTCCTCTGGACCAGTATCTGCTCTATAAGGAGCAATTTGCTTTGGGTTCCTATATTAAGCTTAAGAAAGCTGAGCTAAGGGCCCTTGCACAAATGGCAAAGGTTACTCACTTGCAACAAACTGATGATAATACCAGATACTTCTATGCAAGTATTTCTGCCAGGAGAACTAGGAATATTGTTGGTGCTATAGAGGATATTCATGGGACTTATTGTGCTGGTCGCACTCAAGTATCTCAAGATTTCCTTACTTATTACCAGACCTTGTTGGGTTCTTCTGAGGACGTCACCCCTCTGCCTTCTTCTCTTTTTTCTCATCATACATTGACTTCTACCTCATTGGATGCCGTGGTTACTGCAAAAGAAATTGAGGATGCACTTTTCTCTATTGATAGAAATAAGAGCCTTGGAGTGGATGGGTACACCTCTTGCTTCTTTAAGGATACTTGGGGTGTGACTGGGTCTGATTTCACTTCTGCTGTCCAGGAATGTTTTAGGAAAGGGACTATGCCTCGAGCTGCTAATTCCACCCTAATTGCCCTTATTCCTAAATGTGACTCTCCTAGGTCTGTCACTGAATTTAGGCCAATCTCTTGCTATATTGTGTTCTATAAAACAGTCAGTAAGATTTTAGCTAATCGTATGAAGTCTGTGTTGGGTGATATTGTTGGGTTAGAGCAAGCATCATTCATTCAAGGGAGAGATCTGTTTGATAATTCCATGTTGGCTCATGAACTTGCTTTCAAATATAATAGGAGTATTCTTTCTCCTAGGTGCATTCTTAAAGTGGATATCAAAAAAGCTTGTGACTCTGTTAATTGGACTTTCTTGGACAAGTGTTTAACTATGTTTGGATTTCCTCCTCACTTCACAAGATTGGTAATGGCTTGTGTTACCACTTCTTACTTTTTTTTGAACATCAACGGCTCTGTTGAAGGTTACTTCCCTGAGAAGAGAGGTTTAAGGTAAGGGGACCCTCTCTCCCCTTATTTGTTTGCTTTATGTATGGAAGTACTCTCAAGACTTCTTAGAAAACTCCCAATACATCGTGGCTTCTCCTACCATCCTAAATGTGTTAAAATAAATTTAACACATTTGATATTTTATGATGATCTTTTAGTGTTTACAAGAGCTTATCTCCCTTCTATTCAAACAGTGGATAGATGTCTAAAGCAGTTTGCTGCCTTCTCTGGTTTGCAGGTTAACCCAATGAAATCAAATCTGTACGTTGGTGGTGTCCCAACATCAGTTAAGAATCTCATTCTTGCTAGTTCTGGATATGTGGAGGGAGAGATGCCAGTGAGGTATTTGGGAATTCCACTGTTCAGCTCTAGGCTTACTCAGAAAATGTTTTCTCCTCTTCTGGAAAAAATTAGGGATAAGCTTTCTTGCTGGGCAAATCACTTACTATCCTATGCTGGGAAGGTAGTACTTATCAACTCTGTTATTTTTGGGTTGTAGAATTTCTGGGGATCAAGTGTGATGCTCCCTAAGGGCATTGTTAAAACAATTCAGAAAATGTGTAAGGACTTCTTATGGGGAATTGATGATGGTCATAGACGCATGGTTTTTAAGAGCTGGACTAGTTTTTGCCTGCCTAGAAAGGAGGGTGGTCTGGACATAAAGGAGATTTTAAGTTGGAACAAAACTGAATTATTGAGCTGGGTCAGGAAAATTGAACTTGATTCACCAACTATCTGGGTTAAATGGATTAAGGCCTATGTGTTGAAGGGTGTGGACATTTGGGATTTCAAGCTGACTCCTGCCTTTTCTTGGAGTTGGAGTAGTGTCATTGCTTGCAAGGACTGCTTGCTTCAGGCTTCTGGAGATAGATTGGTGGCTAAACAGTTGTTAGTAGCACCTGATTACAAGCAGAAAGCTTATGAGCTGCTTAGGACCAAAGGCTCTGGTTTTGCTCATTATAAAATTTTTGGTGAGCCTTTGGTGTATCCTAAGCATGAGGTTATAGGCATCCTGGCTGCTCAAAAAGGCTCCCCACCATAGATAACCTATGTAGCAGGGGCTTGTTTCTTGTTAACAGATGTGCTCTATGCGAGCTTCAATTTGAATCCAGCTCCCACTTGTTCTTTGAGTGCTCATTTTCTATAGAGGTTTGGCAAGCTATTGCAACATGGGCTGCTATCACTCTCACTGCTAGACTATGCTCTATTCTACGATGGTACAGAATTCATAACAGAGGGCGTAGCATATTGAAGAAATTCAGGAGATGTGTGCTAGTCTGTGTCATTTATTACCTCTGGAAAGAACGGAACAGAAGGATCTTCCATGGGGTTTCTTCTCTTCCGTCTGACATTATATGGAAAGTAAAGTACCAATCTTCCCTTCGAGTCAGGGGCATGACTATCTGGTTGCTCAATTAGTCCATAGTTGATGTAGCCTTTTATTTATGTTGGTTTTTTTTTCTGGTTTTTAGCTCAGGTGATTATACTGGCCTACCTTGTAGATGGTTCTAGGATCTGTAATCTATCTTTATCTATTAATAAAATACGATCCTAATCTTTCTGCAAAAAATAAAAATATATAAACATCATAGAATCAGGTTTCAATAATTTCTAAAATTATATATTATTATAAATCATCATAAAATATTAAAAACTCTATAATACGTGCAACTACAATAAGTAAATTTTGTAATACCGAGTAACATCGAACTTACTTTAATTGTCAAAATCCGAATCAACAAAATTCTATCCTTCAAAAGTGTCTTCTAAAAGCCTACAAAACAATATAAATATATGGTGAAAACCCATATGAAATGTTATTAAAAAGGCGAATAGAAAGCGTAATTAACTTACCCTTGAGATAAGATGATTAAAGGATGAATCAAAGTAATAAATGATGAAGATTTATGGTGTTTTAGTTGATTAGTATCACGGCAAACACAAAGGAGTGGGCTAGGTTATTTTGCTTATTTTGTGAGTGATAAATGATATAATGAATGTGGACATAAATGAGAGTGTCTAAGAGGGAATGAATAAATATAACAATCAATAAATCTCCTTGAAAAGCTCTAGAAAAACCGTAAAAGGCTACACATACACAATGTGTATGGAATCTCCATACACAGCCACTCACAACGCGACATGTGGCAATCTCGATTTAACCTAGTTTAGTTTTTTAGGGTTAGTTTATTAATTTTTCAAATGTGGTTAAGGTTTTAATCATAGGTAGTTAATTTATTTATGAAAGTTTAAAACAAAATCATTATTCATAATATATTTTAATTAATAACATTATTCTAATTAGTCAAATTTTTTTTTTACTAATGTTGATCAATGTTGATTAAATCAATCAAAACCTACTGAAGATAATAATCGACTGATCATCAAACTCCTAATTCATTTTGTCAAATAAATTACCCTAAATTAATTACTTTGATTAATCCTAACATATATCAATAGCATAATTTATAATGATTAATCATGACACTACTCACGATCATAATTTATAACGTTTAACCCTAATTAATTTATGAAAGTTGATAACACAAAAATTGGGGATATTCGATTTTATATTGAAACTTGATGAACCCTAGTTTCAATTTCATCAAGCCAGGAACCCTAAATGTAATGGTTCAAATCAATTAACCCTAAATTAGTTTATTCGATTTTGTTAAGGAACACTAATTTTCTTTACGCAAGTTCTATTTTTTGTCAAATCCTAATCGAAATTCTAACCAATTACTCAAAGTTTATGAACCCTAATTTTGAGTAAATTCATGCTTACAAATTTATAATGGCTAAACATATATAAAATCAATCAAGATAATAGGGCATAATGTTCTTTCTATATTGTTGAACCTTAATTCAATCATCAAAATCAATTATGAAACATGAAGAACCCTAATTTAATTATCGTTTTTTTTATTAAATTTGTAGCTTTGATGAACCATAACTAGGTTTAAATCCGTGAAATTTATGGGTTTATTTTAATAGTTTTAATATTGTATACTTGTCATTAAATGCTCCTCTTTCTTATGATGATGATGATAATGTTATTCATTTTATAATGAAAATTTTATTCGTAGCATATCTGATTTAATAATGTCATAAATCATTTTATTTATACTTTATTCAAATATGCGGTTGACGTCATTCCGTAAAAACTTTATTCATTGTACATTTGTTTGATTCATCATACTCGCATCCTAGATATACACATTATTTCTATGAATTGTCATTCAGGTACTCTGTATTATATTTTTAGAACTCAGAAATTAGTATTCAGAAGACATTAAGGAATAAGAGAAGAGACAATCACCTTAATGCTTCTTTGAAACGATATCTTCCATTACACTTATATTTCTTGTAGACCCATATACCACAAAACTTCTAACAACTTTACGATACAGTATTTAACGGTTGTGTCCATATATCATAATGATTTCAAGAGTAACATATCTTCTCGCTTAAATTTCAATGAGCATATTGAAATCGAAATATATATACAATAGTGTTATGATCAGTAAATCTAATATGTAATTGATTAGGGATATCAATGGTCAATACCTTCCCGTTTGGACCTTGAATATACTGAATGATAATAATGGGCCATTTCATTGGTTCCCCGATGACTTGTTGGTGTAGCTCTTTATATCCCTTAAATGTATAACGTGTCCGTTGATCTCCGTCATAGGCATGTTTGCTTTCAAGTGATGTATGACGACATGAGTGCAAATGAGGACCATAGTTGAAAATAGGGTTAATTGATAAACAATACTAATATAAGGACCCTTTTTCATAATCAGTACCAACATAATCAATAATTAGTAATCAGTACCAAAATATTAACTTTTTTNTATAACGTTTAACCCTAATTAATTTATGAAAGTTGATTAACACAAAAATTGGGGATTTTCGATTTTATATTGAAACTTGATGAACCCTAGTTTCAATTTTATCATTCCAGGAACCCTAAATGTAATTGTTAAAATAAATTAACCCTAAATTAGTTTATTCGATTTTGTTAAAGAACCCTAATTTTTTTATGGAAGTTCTAATTTCTGTCAAATCCTATTCGAAATTATAATCAATTATTCAAAGTTTATGAACCATAATTTTGGGTAAATTCCTGATTATAAATTTATAATGACTAAACATAAAATCAATCAAGATAATAGGGCATAATGTTCATTCTATATTGTTGAACCCTAATTCAATCATCAAAATGAATTATGAAACTTGAAGAACCCTAATTTAATAATTATCGTTTTTTTTTATTAAATTTGTAGCTTTGATGAACCGTAATTGATAAATGTGTACTTTAGGTTGGTTTGATTTCAGGCGAGAAAAAGGTAAAAAAAAAATTGATGTTATTGAGGTTCGAACACGGGTGGGGGAATATAACGCGATATGATATTTGCAAAGTGATTCGTAACCAAGTTAGCAGGAGTATCAGCACGTCCATTTATCTTCTACATTTCATTATATTATACTAGTTTTTAGGAATGATTTAATTAAGATTTCGGTTAGCTATAATTTAGGAATGATTTAATGAAGATCATATCTTATATTCTTTTCGAGATTCTTTCATATTGACCATATCTTTTCCATTTTATCTTATATATCTTATATTCTACCATTATACTTTCCGATTTTCTGTATTTTTTTTATTCGGAATATTTACAAAATCCATTTATTTAGCACTTGATTTTGGAGGGAAAAATGGGAGGGAAAAATGGGAGGGAAAATATGGAGGGAGATGTTGAGAGTACGCTTTAACCTATATAGGTAGTTAGTTAATTTATTTACAACCCTAACACAACCTTCTCATCGTCAATCACTAAAATATACCAGATACAAATCTCCTACAAATCCTTTAATTTTCTTTATATTCTAATTCACATAGCTAATCATGCTAATCAAATCGTTAACCTAACCCGTGAGCTTGCTATTGAGCGCAAAATACATGTTACTGATAAAATGGAAACCCGTTTTTTCATTAGGGCTATGTTAGACTTGGTTGATGATCCGAAAAATATTGAGAAAGCTATGTCCCTATCACCTTACGATTTAACAAATACTTCGTATATTTATGAGGAGGAATTTAATGCCAAATATGGGAGATTGCTACCCAAGGATAGCTTGAAGTGGCGTCAAGTTGGGGAGCGTGAATATCTCTCAATGCCTGTTACCGACTTTTCAATTGTTCGGGTTGAAGATGTTGACCATGTTGACGTTCCTAGAACTCCTCCTCCTACGCATCCTGAATAGAGGTCTAGGGGACATTATAAATTGCATGGAAATACTATAAGACGCCTAGACTTCGGTGGCAACTAGTTGCTTAATTATTCGTATTATTAGTTGATTAAGGCATAAGTGTGTTAGCTTAGATTAATTTTCATTTTCATTTACTTTAGATTTATTTTCCCACGTATTGTACGTTTAATTTATTGGAATAATGAATTTTTATATTTTGGCTGGCAATATCAGTTTTTTTTTATATTTTATTATTTGATTTGCTTAAATCGAAAAATAGGAAAAATAAGCATGAATTAATTAAATATTAAACGAATTATTGTAAATACAAAATAATTAATTACTATTTGAAATTGAAAATTATAATAATAATAAGGAATTAATAATATGAAAGGAAAGTATCCTAAAATATTTCACTTGTTACTCATATTAATAATATTTTTCTATATCGTTTCCTAATTTATGGCCAAAATTTTGGCCTTGTTTGATAATATAGAATTTGATTTTTAATTTTAAAATTCGGCCTTATTTGATAATATATACTTTAATTTTTAAAAGTGTATAACCCAATATCCTACTTAACCTAATCGAATAAGATCAATATGAAAAAAGCTTTGGCGTAAATTAATTGGCGCAAAACGCAATTACAGGTAAAAATGGGAGGGAAAATGACGTAATATAAGGCATAGGATTATAGATATGATTTGGTTTAAAATCAATATTATTTTTTTGAATTTAATACGATTTAGGAGCAAACAATCAAAAATTGAAATTATATTATCCAATACTATCCGACGTAACATAGTCGAATAATGTGAATTATGAAAAAAAGGTTAACCTAATCGAATAATGTTATTTCATGATTTTAAAATTTTAAATATTTTGGCGCAATCGAATAATGTATTTCATTTGATTTTAAAATTTTAAATATTTTGGCGCAAAACTCAATTAAGGTTTGGAATATAGGGTTTAGGGTTTGGAATATAGGTTGGAATATAGGATTTATGGATTGGAATATAGGGTTTAGGGATTGGAATATAGGGTTTAGGGTTTTGATTTATACCTTAGTATCGTCAATTGACATAAATTAAGTACTAACTAGTTCTGATTATAGCTTAGTATCGTCATTTTATGTAAATTATGTACTAACTAGTTCTGATCATAGCTTAGTATAGACAATTTACGTAAATTAGGTGTTAACTAGTTCCGATTATAGCTTAGTATCGACATTTTATGACAATTATGTACTAACTAGTTCCAATTATAGCTTAGTATCAACATTTTATGAAAATTAGGTACTAACTAGTTCCGATTATAGCTTAGTATCGACCATTTATGAAAATTATGTACTAAGTAGTTCCGATTATAGCTTAGTATCGACATTTTATGAAAATTAGGTACTAACTAGTTCCGACTATAGCTTAGTATCGACCATTTTTGAAAATTATGTACTAAGTAGTTCCGATTATAGCTTAGTATCGACATTTTATGAAATTTATGTACTAACTAGTTCCGATTATAGCTTAGTATCGACATTTTATGAAAATTGGATACTAACTAGTTCCGATTATAGCTTAGTATCGACAATTACGTAAATTATGTACTAACTATTTCCGATTATAGCTTAGTATCGACATTTAATGAAAATTAGGTATTAACTAGTTCCAAACTTCTGATTATCGCTTAGTATCGACAATTTACGTAAATTTTGTACTAACTAGTTCCGATTATAGCTTAGTATCGACCATTTTTGAAAATTATGTACTAAGTAGTTCCGATTATAGCTTAGTATCGACACTTTATGAAATTTATGTACTAACTAGTTCCGATTATAGCATAGTATCGACAATTTACGTAAATTAGGTACTAACTAATATCGATATTTTATGAGAATTATGTACTAACTAGTTTTCAAATTCACTTTTAAAAAAAACCAACTCTCCCTATAAATTTCAAAAAAAAAATTCATTTTTTGAATAAAAAATCCCTATAAATAAACCTACTAGTTTTCAAATTCACTTTAAAATAAAATCCCTATAAATTTCAAAAACTGCTGACATTCCCTATCCTTTTTCCTTCATTTCATCTTCTTCCCTCTTCCTCTCCTTAAACCGCCAATTTAATTAAAAAAAATAACTCTCCTCTCTAACCCTAAATTGTATTATACTCAAACAAATATGGCTTCAGTTGAAGATGAAGGCCTTGATTGGTCGATCTATGCTCCACCTAAAAGGGTGTACCCAGTCCCGCATGCAATAACAAAACTCGACAAACCGCCTGAAATTGAAGGGACTGATGAAAATTCATCCGCATTTAGGGTTGCTTCATGCAATGACATAATGTCATTCTACATCATACCTAGGTGTGGATCTTGGCAGAAAATAACTATGACTCGGGTTTGTAAGTCATGGGCGTATGGTTGGCGCAATGCAAGAAAATAGTGGAGACGAAGGCAGACGAAGCCGGTGGTAAATATTGTCCTTAAGTATGTTTTTAATTTTCAGTTCAAGCATTTAGGGTTAATGACGTTTTCTGTATAAATATCGTATTTGGTTTGGTTGTATATGGGTTATGTTAAGTTTGCATGGCGGGGTAATTTGGATCAGACGATGCAGATGGTTGTCTTTTTTTTTTGTTAACATGGTGATGAAGGTAGATCGGGATGGGTTTGATGATGTTAGTTCTTCTGATGATGAAGATGGTTCATGCACCATGGTAAAGTTGTTGGTTTTTGCGTATATGGGTTGCATTAAGTTTTTACTAGGTGTTGTAATCGGATTAGTGATGGTTTTAAACAAGTATTGTATCGGGATAGTTATTTTAACATTTTTCCGTCTCGTTTTCAATTGGAAGGTAAGTAATTATTGTAATCGGATGATATTATCTAGTTAATGTAAATCGCTTGTTCTTATAATTTCTTCAATTGTTTGCATATTTAAATTCCGTCTTATAATCGTTTTCAATTTCGTTTAGGGTTTCCACCATTCACCCTCTTCAATTTCAGAGACTGATACAAATTCATCCGTATTGTAAACATTTTATGTTCTTTAATTTCCGTCTTATAATCGTTTTAATTTCCGTCTTGTAATCGTTTTCAATTTCGTTTAGGGTTTCCACCATTCACCCCCTTCAATTTCAGGGACTGATACAAATTCATCCGTATTGTAAAAATTTTAAGTTCTTTAATTTCCGTCTTATAATCGTTTTAATTTCCGTCTTGTAATCGTTTTTATTTCAGATTCAAACTTTAACTTATTTGTCAACTTGGTGTATTACATATGAGATGTGTTAAAGGTTGAGTATGGAGATGAACTAAATGATTATATCTCACATGAAATTTTAGTCAGCCCACTCAATTGTTAAGAAATGAACTACATAATTTGAGAATTCGTGCAATTGAACGTAAATTCGTCCCACATTTGCATGCAAAAAATGTCTGGTCAATTCGTTCAATTTTCGTCTGATCAATTTGTCCCACATTAGCATCTCTTTTTCAATTTCATGGTGGATGGCGTTTTATTCAGTTGTTTGTCGGATTAATATGTTGCTTGTTCTTATAATTTTCCGTCAATTGAACATGCAAATAACCCCTAGTTGATCGAAAAAATTATTGAATGACAATACAAATTAAATTTCAGTTGCATGCAAAAAATGTCAAATCAGTTGACAATAATTAGAGTCAACTGCTTGTTCAAAAGAGAAGATGGCAATTGGGGGTTTTTTACATGTAAGATGGAGTGCAAAGTTGCATGTAAGATGGGGTACAAAGTTGTACAAAGTAGTGACTTAAAATGTAAATATAAAAAGAGAAGATGGCAATTGGCGGATTTTTACATTACACGAACCCATCATATACTGCCCATACATAATCACGGTGTAAATGACAATATCTCCGTAATAATGTTATGAACCTCACGAGTCAGGACTACTATTAATCACGGTCGGATTGTTAAATTACACGAACCCATCACTTGTACTTTTTTTCCCTTCAAACTTAATTTAAATGACTTAGTTTGATATAAGACGGAAAATACAAACAACGTGACTAAACAAAATATACAAAGTACAATACAGTATATGAACTTAAAATCAGTATTGAACGAAAATAGAGAATCGTAAAACAAGAAATAATTTATTCAAATAGCTTGAAAACTGAAAAATTACATGCTAATTTCGGTCCAATAACAAACGTAAAAAACACGTTTAAAATGCTAATCAGTATCTAAAACATAAAGTTACTGAGTGTTACAAGGTGTGTTCGTATTAACTCTTCTTCATCGCGGAGTTGGTTGTGAAGGACCTGCATCATCGTCGACATTTAAAGGCCTCCTTACCGTCTTTTGCCTAGGCCTAGAACCTCTACATGCCCCTCTTTTATCAATCGAGACTCTCAAGGCGCCTTTTAAAGGAAAAGGTGCGTTCCTTATCATGTGGCGTTGGTTGTTCTCCTTAGTTTGTAATCTTCTTTTACCCCAGACCTTTGTTACATCAGAGCCTACACCAATAGCGTTCAGAATCACAATACCCACATGTGCCTATAAAGCCTTCACCACCTTTGCTGATTCCTCCTCATATAAGGCATACGCCTCATCGTCATGTAATGCCATCCTATATATGTAGTCGTTCTTCAGCGTGATGGCAAGAGATCGACTAATTCGTTCATCCGCAGCAGGATTGTAGTACCCTAATTGAAGGTGCTCGTAACACCGAACCAAAGCCTTTCGCAATTGATTCAGAATGTACTTATTGGGAATAAATTGAACTTTCTTAATCTGTAGTACACGAATAATATGCCTGCACAATATTCCTCTAAATTCGAAAAGTTTACAAGTACAAGTAAACTCACCGAAGTCCAATTGAGCCTGAACAACATATTTGTTTTCTTTCCAGTTCCCAAACGGTGTTCTCACCTCATCCCTTACATTAAACAAAGAGAAACCGCTAATGTTCATATCAGCCTCGGCATTGGTGTGTATAAGACCGTACACCTCATCCTTCACCTCTCGGAACATGGAATTGGTGTAAGCCCTTTGTAAGACCTCCTCAGCTATGATGGTCTTATCATATGAACATGGTTTTTTTGTGACAAGCATAGTTCAACTGTAACTCATACTCGACTTTCATACGTAGGGCATTATCATAACTCTGGAGGAAGTTGGTCAAAGTAGTTTCAACGTTGACATAGTTCTTGAAAAATCTGTTCGCCTGTTCACTTGTTTGCGTACTTGACAGACCTGCACAAAAAGTATCCCTCCAATACAATAGAACCCATGAATGACGGTTATCAAAAGCATATATGATCCAACTATTTTCTTTAAGATAATATTTAGTGACCATATGATGCCATGCCTCCTCAAAATCCTAGCTATCTACACTATCATCAATAATTTTCCAAAGGTCAGTATTATTTCATGATACCTGGTATACTTGCTCAGATTCTTTGTTGCGTTTCTCAAAATGTGCCAAAGACACAAACCATGTTTACTAGTAGTAAATACGTCTTTCACGGCCTTATCGATCCCCTTGCATTGATCCGAGAGTATAACTGATTGAGGTCTACTCATAAAGTCTACCTATCTCCGAAAAACCCAAGTAAAGCTCTCCGCATTCTCATGTGAAACCAAAGCGGAAGCAAGTACAACTGAACTACCGTGACGATTTACGACAACAAACGGAGTAAACGACATTTTGTACCTGTAATT
>LHUT01005567.1:449-11483 GCA_001412135.1 Silene latifolia subsp. alba | reverse complement strand
AAGAAATTTTATTTTTAGGGGGTGTTGATATGAAAGAAATTTTATTTTTAGGGGGTGTGGAAGTACTATTACCCCCAATGCGCCGAATATTTATTACTCTTCGTGTCCTTCCTCAATCCACCATCAGCATCAATCAAATGGAGAAGCTAATACTCCGTATTTGATAAAGACTGCTGCTTCCTCTTTTCTGATGTTATTGTACAATACAACAACAACAACAACATCAGAGCCTTAATCCCAAAATGATTTGGGGTCGGCTGACATGAATCATCCTTTACAACCGTCCATGGATGAACGAAATTAATAGGACCTACGGATTGTATACGATCATCACTCCGTTTCACCAGGCAGGTGATGCAGACAGGTCTCCGTAGGGTAAACAGAACTAATGTTATAGATTTAGCGATGAGAAATACTCATCTGGCATTGAGCTTGTCATTTGCGCATTATTATTCTTGCATCTTATATGTTTCTTCTAAGAAATACCATAGATCTTGTCTACTATGGTTGTTTAGAGTCTCCAACACAATCATTTTGGTTCTTTTTATTCGCTATGGGCTGACATTAAGTAGAGCCAAGCCGTGATCATTCTGGATATATGGGTGACTTATGTATTGGCACTGAATCATTAGGTAGGGAAGATCAGTGTGGAATGGTTAGCTGGAGAAAAGACGAGGGTGGTGGGTACATTTCCACCTCGGAAAAAGGGATGGACTGGTTATGTGGAGAAAGACACCGCTGGTCAGACAAATATATACTCAGTTGAGGTTAGTGATCCTGAGCTACTATGTATTATTGTATTCTGTTGCTCGTTAACTTAACTACATAGTTGATACCGGGGTTCCCGCAGGCCCCACAACTCCTGCGGTTCAGAGGTTATGACACGGGTCTAAATCTTAGCAATTGATTACACATGGTATCTAACTTTCCGAATATTTCTCTATTCATCTAAAAACTCGCAAATATTTTCACAATCTAAAAGTTTGAGTCAGGCTGCCTACAATTGGTTATGTACTAGTGTTTGACACACACACTCGAGTTTCTAGACTTACTCCATCTGAATTTCTACTTCCATTTTTTCAGCCAACAGTTTACGTGGCAGAGAGTGCGATAAGCTCAGGAACAGCAGGTTCATCTTCAGATGGGGCAGAGAACACAGCGGCCATTGTTGCGGGTCTTGCCTTAATTGCTGTAGCAGCCGCGTCTTCGGTTCTCCTTCAAGTCGGTAAAAGCACTCCTGATATTCAAACCACCATTTATTCAGGACCATCACTCAGCTACTATATAACCAAATTTAAGCCCGCGGAAATTGTTCAAGCTTCTGAACCTAGCCCAATAGAGAGTCCATCTACCATGGAGTCCCAAAACTCGGTGGTAGAGGCCCCACAGGAACAGGCTCCTGACGAATCAAGAGACACAGTGCCTGAGATTCCACAGGGAGAGGTAGTAGTTGAGTCTGGAAATCAGGTAGAATCTCCCAGTGTGGATGTGAATAATGTCGTAGCTGAGTCAAGCTAAACCTTTATCTTCTAACTGTGAGTATGGTTGATGCACACACTATAAAGCCTTGTCATCTATTTTTGGGTCATGTAATGTAAAGCTACTGTGAGTATGTTTTATGCACACACTATAAATCTCGGAACGAAATTGCGCAAAGGCAGTAAATGATACTCATGTCTGAGGCAATAGTTTACGCATTCTATTTTTACTCTGATACAGTTGACCATGAAACTCTAACAGATTAGGCGAGTGAAGCGGCGTTAGATGTTTGATGTTTAGTGTGGTGATGGTGGATGTGGTGTCGGAAGGGATTGGGTAGTAGTGGTTGAGGTGATCGCAAGGCTGGGTGTTGCAGGAAATGGGCGCTGATGAGAAGAACGCTGAAAAAAATAAAAGGTTTAATAGAGTGAATGTAGTGTGCGAAAATATTGGGTTACCTAAAGAAGATTATATATTACTATTATTGTGAGACTGACCATATTTCCAAAACTTCGAGTGCAAGTATTCGCCTATTCGGGAAGTCATGTTAAATAATAGTACAAAAAACCGGTTCTGGATATGTCCTCAACAAACTTTTGGCAACAGATAACAAGCTTCATTCCCCTTTAAACAGGGCTTATAACATACATTATTCATACAAATTAAAAGTATCTAAGGGATCAAGTGTAGCTTTCATAAACTGTTTTGGCACTTGCAAATAAATGAAAGAAAAGCAAACAAACCAAAAATGGTGGGAACAAATTTATTGTACAGGACTGAAAAATATCTACACAAGACTTGGTCTCCAAAGTTACCGCCATCTTCCAATAAAGATGATGATTATGTATTGGCAACTTAGAGCTCCCTGCTGCATAACAAAGATGACTTGAAACACTGGGTTTACAAATCAGCAGATACTCACAGTACAGCTTTCCTACCTCACTTCAACACTTGCATCTTGTTTTTGCTCGATGAGTCAACAATCATGTTCCACTTCTGACACAGATGTACACAGCTAAGACAAAGGCTCCTGTGACCATCTTGTTTCAGGTTAACCATAAATTTCTCTGAATTTGTAATAAATTAAGGAATTGTACAACACTACAAGGAATCTTAGGGTTTTGAATTATGATGAAATAAACCATAATGGTTCACTAGGTTGATGGGCCTCTTTATTGTGGTAGTAGTCAGTAATTTTAATTCTCAACGTAATTTTTTATTATAGGTCATATGGAAATATAACCTTTTGCGGGACTGGGTTAATCGTCGTTGTCTTGCAAGATTCTAACTTGGGAATGGGAAACTTACTAGGCATTTGCAAGATTACCATTGGCCATATCGCTGGCAGCTACCTCAAGCAGAACCCAACAGCTCAGGCTTCCTCAACCAATATTCCTGGAACCTCTGCCTTCCATACTCCAAGTAATCAAAGTCAATTTCATTTACATGCTCCTGGATGTTTGGGGATAAGAAAGAGGCCTCGTGAGTCATATGAAAGAGACAACTTTTCTCACAAAAAATAACAATTTCGACATATACATGGACCAAAATGTGAATATACACAGATTTCATTTAACAGGCTGTTAAAATGCTTGTGGTTGAAAAAGTATGGAATTTTGTCTCTTAAAATGTAAACCTGGGCAACTAGTATTTGTCAGTTTCCATATAATGTTAAGCTGCTAATATGATGCACCAAGCCAACGCCACCTTTGTCACAAAATGATTTGGGCTTGGCGAACATGAATCATCATTTGAAACCGTCCATGAATATTTAAAAAAAAAAAAAAAGGAACTGAAGATCTGAAATCATTACCAAGAACTTACTAGTAAACCCGAGTTTGTCGGTGAACAAAAATATGTCTTACGTTTGAAACAAATATTCGTGCAGTTTGACATAGAGATCAAGTGTGCGTTGTATCAAAATATTGAATAAAAAGAGAAGGCTTCGCTATGGTTGTGAAAGAGGATAATCAACAAAGGGTCCTAATAATAAAACTAAAACTACAAGAGCTAGTAAGGGACCAATATGTACCGAAATTATTCCCCATAGTCCCCAGAATAAATGGGTTGCTAGTGTATACTTCTCAACATCCTGAAGCAGCTGTTCCACTTGGTGATCACTGGGCTGTTGACCTGAATAAACACCAATGAGCGTATAGAACTATAGGTTTGTTCATGATTGAACTCAGAAAGGTCTATCGGGCATAACTTTTCACATGCAACTACAAAACAATTGAACAGTACCTGATGAGCTCAGGTATCTGCAAATAAATCTTCGACGCTCTTGCAAACCTATTCCCAGTTACAGTAAAATATAAAATTTTAGAAACGGATTATGCATTAAAGAGAGTAAAAAAGCAGGCATCAAGGACTGGGAAAGCATAGCGTAGGAAGACCACTCACCAGGGTATTTACAGTAATCCAATTTATGAGGTGCTTCTGTATGGTAGTCAGCAGCCATCTCACAAAAGTGATTGGCTATGTCAAATGCAACAGGATTGTAGCTAGCATACTCATAGTCCTACAGTACCACAGAATCAAGAATACGAGTGACCAACTAAAAGGGGATGAAGATTGGATATATAATGAGAGAAAGAACGGTATCACCCTTGACGAACTAGAAAGCAGTGAGATGGAAACATGCAAAAAAAAAAATTCAACCTCAAGATCAACTACTGCAAATAATCAGTCAATATCCATATTAATTTTACGTACAACTTAACTGATCACTGATAGATTGACCCACAAACAAAGAAATATTTCTTTTCCTCAGGTTAAAAATCACTCAAACATTGGAGAAACCATAATTTTCACACATTATCAATCACTGGTAGATTTGCGAACACAAAATATATATATATATATATATATATATGTGACATTCTTACATGTGTTACCAATTCATTAAATAAGGAAATAATGTATTTGTGTTGGTTTCACATATGAGACCATCTCATAGAAGACCAACTCATGGAAGAAAGCTGAGCTAAGTTGCTAGCCTGCTTGATCTAATCTTAAATAAATTGATGAAATATATACACGACTCAGATATGTAGGGACTAAGAGCTGATACATGAGACGTAAGCTTAAGGTAATAAAAGGATCGAACCTCTACGCATATTTGGGTCACAAAAGAGGTAAAGTTTTAGTTTCTAAGGTCACTATCCCCAACAGTCACTTAGAAAGAAAATAACATTTAGTTCTCTGATAAGAGGAACTTACAATTATGGTTATTGATTTTGTCTGTTCATCTATCATTATGTTGCCATATTGCAAATCATTGTGGCAAAATCCTATAAGCTGGTTCTTTGAAAGCTTTCTTTCTAGTTCTGCAATCTGTTCACCTAGTGTATCCAAGTGAAATGCCTCAGCTTCTTCTGGAGAAGACATGCGTTTAGCTTGATTTAACCAATCTCTGAAAATTTATATGAGAAACAAATCAACAGTGAATAATGAAATAATATATATCTACAAGTCAATGAATAAAAGAAAAAGAAAATACCTTAATCGATCCCAGAGTTTGATATTTTTAGGTCCTGGCATGTCAAGATCATGGAATTCCTTCAGTTTAGCAGCTATTAAAGTGGATATATCTGGATCACGCAGATCAGATGCTGAAAGTGTCTGAAGTTTGAAAGTAAAAAGAAAAGAGAGTATCAAATATCGAAACATTTTGTGCTGATAATCAAAGGAAATCTGAACCTGTTAAATGAGTTGACAGGCCACGCCCGCCATCTTCTAATACATAAATGACCATCATAGCAGAAATAAAAGAGCAATCTTGTGGGGGGTTAAAAGTTGGGTGAAATTTCCAAGGATCTCAGGTTCAAACTTCAGCAAGAGCAAACTTGTGGGGTTATGGCATGAGGTTATGCCTTCTAGACTTAGCATGTCACCCCCTAAAACGGGTGGTTGACCTGGTATGCGTGCGTGGTTTGCAGGTGTATATTTGGGGGTTTACCCAATGCGCACCAAAGGTAGCGGTTGAGGGTTTCCTCGTCATTTTTAAAAATAAAAAAAAAGCCATATATTCTCCACTATAAAATAAAAATAAAAATAAAAAATTGGCAAAATAACTTTAGAATTTCAAAAAAGACGAATACCATAAACGATTGAGCAAAAGACTCAATATTCTTTGGTTATGGATTACGATGGAATAAAGCAAAATGACTCACTATAACTGGTTGCCCTTTTTTATTGTGAAGTTGCACTCAGCCACTCATTAGGAATAAAGCAAAATGACTCACAAAAAGATTCAATGCAATTTCTAATGCAATATTTGTTTTTGGTCATTCTAAAATAGCTTTTTTGTGTTGCTAAAACATGGGTTAGGCTGCATACATCTTACGCCCTTCCCCCCAACCCCGCAACTCGACGGAACGCTTGAGGCACTGGGATAATGTTGCTATTGTCGTATTAGGGTACCATAAGCAGTACTATATTCTATACCCAAAGGATCCTATGGATTTCAATCTCCCAGGCTCAATTTACACTTACTATACAGGCAGTTTCTAAATACATGAAAGAAAATGAGAATTTTGCACAACTTATAATTTGATATAGAGTAATGAAAGAACAATGAATACACTAGAGCCTGTTGATTTCTAGCGCTTCACTGCTTCTCAATTGTCTTCCATACACGAAGTTTATAAATGGTCTAGTAGATATGTTCATACAAGATCAAACAGTGGATGGTGCTTCAGACATGCATGACGTTCTAACAGGACATGCTATAAAAGACTCCATGAAACTTCAAATTAGGCAATTGCATGGACGTGCAAACATATGTCTTCCAACCAAAATTGTTCAATGCTTCACATATTTCTGATAACTAACCTAATCGGACACTTTCTATTACATGAGATATTTGTATGATATGGAATCACTAATACACCATAACCAGAAAATGGAAGTTCCATGAGGGGTAAAAGATGAAAACAATATACAAACAAATATGTACAAAAGGACAATTACATAAGCACATTATGAGATGACACAGAGTCACAGAGTATTTTTGCACTAGCACTTCTAGAAAATAGAAAACATAGGAAGCATAAGCAACCTATAAAATACAGTTGACAAATTTTGCACAAACATTCATTCAAATAGAAAATATTTATCATAGTTAACGGAAAACTCACCCTTGCACGTATAAACTCCTCAATCCTTCCAGTAGAAAAACGGCCTAACAAACGTGGTCCTTGACCATGCTTTGACATACACTCAAATGTCCTAATCTCATCCTCCCTATTGAAAAAGACGTCGACGCCCTCTCCATAGATCCTAACTAAGACCTTCCTGGACATTTCTCCAGCTCTTGTCGGCCACTTGATTTGGTAGACTTGATTGGTCATTGCACCCTTGAGGCGAATCACTTGTAAAGCATGTGGGTCAATGACATCATCCCATTTCGAGGCAATTGAATGTAGAATCTTCCTTGCCTCAGCTGGCAACTGATGATCCTTGTGACTTTCGGTGTTACCCACAGCGCCCATAGAGTCCGTCAGTTTCCCTGTACATATTAATATATTGTCATCATTAGGCGATAAGCTCATTTAGACAAGATGACATTCAAGTTACTGCTAACAACAGAATTTATATTAGACCTACTCACCATACCTTTCAAGTGAAAAGATTATGATACCATGAATCACTTACGTAAGCATTACAAAGAAAAAAACACATATAAATTGAACAAAAATTAACCGGAAATTAGCACACTTTGTCAATTAAAATTTCTTTTAGCAAAAAAAAAATCTGGAAATTTAGTAATTGCATGGATGAAGACATAAACTTGTATTAACCGGTATCAAATGGGACGTATGCGCATTTTGACACACTAAAAAACATACTCCCTCCTATTCTACAAAACCTTCCCTCTTTCCTTTTTCATCTATTTACAATATCTTCCCTATTTCCTTATTTAGTAAAGTTTTATACTTATTTTAATCATCTTACCCCACAACATGCCCCACTTCACCCACAACAATACTTATTTTAATCTAACTTACCCCACAACAATACTTATTTTAATCACCCACCCACAATAATACCCCACGATATCTTCCCTCTCTCCAATTACCTAACCCCACTACGGAGTACAATCTTATATTAATCCATTTCCTTAATTCTAGAGCCCCCATGAATAGGGAGGTTTATCTAGAATATGAGGGAGTATAAATTGGAACGCGTGGGTGATGGTTTAAGGGACAAAACACAAAAGGACTGATGTCTAGATTCTTTAGAATGTACTTTTAGTGTTGGATATGCTTTAAAATAAACACTTGTTGAATGGATATCACTATGAATTAGTGCACCAATCAACCAAGTAGTTACTTTTGTATGCTTGAATTTTCAGTTTTCATCTCCAGTCCTCTACAACAATTTCGTATATATATTACACATTACCTATAATGTGTTCATGTACATACCGAAGATGTCTTAGCATAGTTGTTACTGATTCAGTTAAGACATATTATGAAAATTAGGTTGCATATTCGAATCCCCTCCCCTTACACTATACATCCCGTGTGGGCCAAAAATACACATCTACTGCCCATCACGCCACGAACACGACAATTAACAATAACAATATGCTCATAATCTAAAATTACCCAAGAAAATAATGCCAACGTGTAATACTCTAAGTCATAACAAAAAAAAAAAATATAACACAAATTCTCATGGTAGACTGTCTTTTCAAAAAGACCTCTCACAATCGATTAAAATACGAGCAAGATATGCTGAAGATATAAATGATCCAACAAAAGAGTAATAAATACAATATCTCTGAAGGTGGGTTAGCCCGATCTGCTTCTAACATATTTTAGGATGCTGACGATTCAAAATTAAAATCCATAAGCAAGATCAACAAAATTGCGTAGAAATAAAACACAAATCGAAACAACAAAAACTGCGATGGTTGCATGCAATTTAACAAAAAAACATGGTTAATATAAAATGGTAGAAAGAAGTAATTTAGATGTAATTGCGAGGCGTATAGCCAGCCATTAATCGAATATATGATATGAATAAAAGTAAGGAATGATTAAGATGAGACCGTTTTATACGAGAATTCATGTAAGACGAAAAGAGGTACCTGGAAAGCAAGAGACGGGGAAAATGAAGAGGAAAGATGGAGGACGAAGACGAGTGTTGATTGATTATATTATAATGCGGAAGAGAAATGAGATGATGTTTGTTTTGATTTGATTATATTTATACAAACGATGATGGCTGGTGAAACTAATTAGAGAGATATACGGAGCATATGATTATATGGAGTAAAACAATTGCGGTACATTAATTGATTTGACGTAGTAATATGGATGTGTATATAATGGTAATGGTAATGGTAATGGTAATGGTAATTTGATATGATGATGGCCAAATCATATTTCCCGTGTGCATGTGCGACACTGCACTCATCAGTCACCACTCCTAGTCCCCTACTTCTCAATATCAGATTGCATTGATTCTAGTGTACACTCTAGATAAACTAGATATGGCAACGCACCTCCGACCTCTATTACATCTCTCCATAGTAGGCAAAATCCACCCGATCCAAAAAGGCTAACCCGAATTTCGAAATTGACCCAAAATATTGTACCCGAAGCCCAAATTAACCCGGCCCGACCCGAAAATAACCCGAGCTTTCATGCACTCAGGGGCGGACC
Organism: Silene latifolia subsp. alba; assembly: GCA_001412135.1. Lineage (NCBI taxonomy): Eukaryota > Viridiplantae > Streptophyta > Magnoliopsida > Caryophyllales > Caryophyllaceae > Silene > Silene latifolia. The sequence goes on along the minus strand of LHUT01005567.1, from coordinate 2,328 downwards.
CAGGATTTAATATATGGGGTAGCAAAAAAAAAATTACTCTATATATGCATGTAAGGGGATTTGAACTCGAGGCAATTGGTGGAAAACCAAAGCTTTTACCACTGAACCAGAAGATGTTTATTCTAATTTTAATGGAATAATATCTACTTATCTACTGTTCAGCAATAATTGGGGTAGCAAAAATCCGTCTTGTAGACCATTTTTTTTACATTTGGGGTAGCGGACGCTACCCCTTGCTACTAGGTGGGTCCGCCCCTGCATGCACTAGTAACAAACCCAACCTGAAATGATCTGAAACCACCCAACCCGAAAATGACCCGATAAAACATAACTTTAATTGGCTCCAAAAGACTTGAAATGCTTTTTTTTCTTAATCATTAACTGACTCGACCCAAAAATGATCCGAAAAACATACCCGAAACGACACGAAAACCCGAAAGGACCCGACCCGACCCGAACTAACCCGATAATGTGACAAACCCGAACTGACCCAACCCGAATTGGACTGACCCGAACCCGACCAGTTGACCCGTTTTGCCCGGTCTAATTTAGGCTCTATTTTTTTCGCCTATTAAGAGTCGAGCTTAATTGAATGGGTTGAAACTGAATGAAGTTGAAGTAATAATTAATTTGTAAAAAGATAGCTATACTGAACTGATTGAATGAAATATTATTTTGCAAATTTAACTATTTATTAGGGAAGGTTGTTGTAACTAATGAACTCGATTTTATGTATATAGCATTAATTTGACTTAATACTTGTTCTTTTGGTCATTTTGGATCGGGTCAAGTTCGGGTCGTCAACTCGGGTTTCGAGTCATATTCGGGTTCAGCAAGGCAGTAAATTCGGGTCATTTTCGAGTCTTGAGTCGGGTTATTTGGATTGAGTCAATTTTGCCAGGTCTACTCACATGTTTAACTTGACTACTAAATGTAAGTAAATTAACATAACAATAAAGTAAAAGAAAAACTTATTGAGCCGACATGACCTTCTCTGAGATTTAAGGGTCATGTTTAAAACTTTAAATGGAGGCCTTACATAATACTATTTTGTTAAAATTCTACTGGTTATATAAATTAAAGTTAAAACTAGTGACGGAGCCGTAATTTGAAGAAAAATTTCATAGAGAGCTAATGAGAATAATTTGATATGTTAAATTTCAAAAAAATTGTCATTGTGCAGTGGGATGCAAATGCCCCTATGTCACAGTCCAAATTTTGAGCCGGGTCGTGGAGCGTACCCTTCTCTAAACTCACGATAAGAATGCTAGCGTGAGCGTCAATCACTAGTGTTTGTCAAGCACTAGAGCATTCATAATCGGTCTTGGTTTGCGTGTGTCAGGATCTTAGTCTCTATCATCAACGTTCAACACACACATGTTTGTTAGTAAGTTATGAAGGCAAGANNAGATTGATTGACTAGTACTCCCCAATGAGGGAAATTTGATATTACAAGCCTGGTAGCAAGAAACATTGAATGTGCAGAATAGCGATACGTTTTCTAAACGCCTAAAAACGTATCTTAAACTAAAAAGTTAGCTCCAAGATTCGACTCGCATGAAGTAATCTTGGTAATACATGACTATAAAAATAGAAACGAAAATACATAAGTAGAAACATAAAATGTAAGAGCTCGAAGTGAACGGACCACGAGCGCAATTTTTAGGGATTAGCGGCTCGTTACAGTCTCCCCCACCTAAACTGTTGTCGTCCTCGGTCATGTCGGCAATCTCCAACATACACGCCGAGTAATCTTTCACGTAATCACGAATCGAGCCTATATGTTTCAAGCTCATTATTTTCCTTCGAGCAAGGAAATCGGTGTTCTCCGCGTAGAATTGTGTTAGGTTTATTTACCTTTTATTAGACTCCTCTAATA
>LHUT01005566.1:0-10895 GCA_001412135.1 Silene latifolia subsp. alba | reverse complement strand
AAAATAATAATAAACTGTGACAAAATTTTGGTAAATTGTGGCCATATATATATAACAATAAATATATTTTGATGATATATTATGACAATATACGTATTGGTTAATAATCTTTCTTTTTTCTTAGTCTCTTTTTGTCCTTAGGGTCCAGTGTTATCACAAATTCGGCCTTGTATAACACCATGATAACATAACTAGCCCCGTGAATTTTACGGGTAATAAAACTAGTTATTATTAAATTAACGTGTGTATACAAATATAGGTCGAAAATTTTGTCTAACCTAAGTCCTTAGGACGAAATTTTTTTTTTTTTTTTTAATAATATTTTCAAATTCAAATAGACTCAAAACATATTCTAAACCCTCAAAATAACCCAAAACAACTAAGTTTGGTAAAATTATAGCTCTTCGTATGTCCTTTATCTCTTTGGAAATTTCTCCACTTTTTAGTTTTCTCTTTGTAGTTAATCTAAAGTATGGCTTAATTTTACGTAACCTTTTTTTGTTATTGTAGAAGCTTTATTTTTGATTAAAATATTTCATACTGGTTTTTGAGGAGGAATTCAACTTACTCCATGTAAAAGCTCTCAACTTCTTCTACCAATAATTTCTCACAAAATTTTCAATCAAAAAGCTTCTTACTTTAATTTGTTCATGTTCTTATTTTTCAATTTTGTAAATATTTATTTTAAAGCTTTTTACTTTGATTTTTTACCTTGAAAGTGTCTCCATGTAAAAGCTCCAATTTTTATACCGATTACTAACAATAAATTCAATTTATTTTTCCAGAAAATGGAAAGAGGAGAGAAGCGTACTTTTGATCAAATCGAAGAGTCTTCGGCTGTTGTATATGAATTATGTACTCTCTTTATCCATCTAATCAACAAATTTTACGTATCGTTTTGCTTTTGTATTGTTTAATTAAATCTAATTAATAATACAATGTTTTACAGCTGAAAACGAGATTAAATATCTCCAAAAATCTGCTGAGAAACATCCCATGTTCAATGGTATTGATAAATTGGATCTCAAGACCAAGACTGTTGCACTAAAGGTAGCGCCTTTTGTTGTTTCTTTGGTTTCTTTTACCGGTAACAAAACTAAAATCTTTAATATTTGTTATATTTGTACCATTATTTTGATTGACAAATTTTTTTAACTCCGGTGACCTTTTGTTTAGGTGAAGAAGTTGTATCGCAAAGTTGCGGTGCTATTATCGAAAGCGAGGGCAACACTTTTACCGTAGTAACTTATCTAAATCTTGTCCGAAAGCCATCCGATCCCGAAGCCGAATATGGTGAAAATACCTTGGCGGAAAATTTAAAGGTAAACCGGTTTATTACTAGTGTTAATGGGTGTGTATTTAGAAGTTGTAGAACCAAACCGTTTCAGTTATCATTTTTTACTTACGTGCAGCAACCACAAATCCCGTCTTGCGCTAATTGTCGGTTTTAATTGTTTTTATAGATTGTTATCCATGCATATGATGACAAATCGTACCTGGGAGAAGTTTTTTTTGCTATGATTTCTACTTCAACCTGCTGATTATCAAGTTTAGGTCAGATAACTCGTTTCCATCTGCAAAATTCATGATGATTGATGATGATGATTCTTGTATAGAGAAAAGAGCTTCATCGCGCCGTCATTCTTCGAAAGCGAAATCTGGAGATAACGTTATTGTCCTGGGTAAATATTTCAATGAGCCATTCAATTTCATGGCTTCCCCGGGAAACCTAAGGTATGTGCAAATATATGAAAAGTTGTACGAAGGAAAGCTTAATTTTCATTGATAACAATTAGCAATATTTATACAACATGTAGAGTAAGGAGAATACAATTGCCCTAGCACATCTAGCCGTAGTACAAGTAGAGCAAATACAATAACTAAAAGATATGATAAAAATATATTTACATAATATTATGATGTAATATTCTTATCAATATACTCAATTCCCTACTTGTTTGATTTGATTTCAGTTTGCAGCGGTTTGACCGTGAGGAATATGACTGTAATGAGTTGTTGACAATTAGTTGTCATTTTAACCGGGTATAATCTTTTTCTATCCCTAATTTTCTATTTCGTCTTAGTTGATTGCAAATTTTCAAACCGTGACTTACAATTTCTTTCTTACGGTTTTTTTCATGAAAGTGTGGGGACGGAGCCCCGATAATCAACTGCTCTGGAGAAATGATTGGAATAACATTTTATCATCTTGGTTGTTCTTCCCCTATCTTACCAATAAATGTTATTCATAGGTGGTGGTGCCATTTCAAGAGCTGAGGGTATTATTTGTTTACATTACACTTAAACTCTCATTTAGACTTCAAGTTTTATGACGACATATACTGACAAACTAATATTATCTATATGACAGGGAGTTTTGACACCCATCGTATGGTTTTGATGGTAGAAACTTGCATTTAGCTACACTAGTCACCCTTGAGAAGTTTATCAAATCTTTTTCGGACATTTCCAATGGTGTCCTTGTTGAAAAGGTAAATCATGTCTCATTTCTTAATTTGGGGCATCCTATATAAGTTCTTGTGTTTGAAGTGTTGCATATTTATGCATTTGTGCTCTAGATAAAGTTTTTAGTGTCCATGTTCGAACTCTGATGTCAAGTATCCAATGCGGGTTAAGTGTGCTGAAGCTTAGGTTAGAAGAACTATAGTGGCATTGCATTGTTTAGTCTAGAAAGTAATATGGAATAAAGTGTTTTTGTGTCCAAAATTATCTTGCAAGTAAAAATCTTTCAATGTGTCGGGAGGGGTTAACTTTGATCGGCAGCTGTAGTTTTAGACTTCAATGTTGTATTCTATTAGCTTTCTGACTGCTAGATTATTATGTACATGAACTATGAATATGAACCGTGCAATGTGACTACTTTGTCTAATGTAAATCTATGATACTATCACATGATAAGTTCTCAGTAGATAAGACTTTTGTTTCTTGACAACAGAGCTTATTGATCTGTTTTTTTCACCAGATGTGGCACCATGCTATGGTGGCCATGGTTTTAACTCCTCATGGTGTCTCGATCTCTGAGTTGCAGAATCAACATTGTTTGTTATTTCATATTGTGTTTCACATTGTTTGGATGACTGTGTTCAATTTTTCTGATGAAACTTGGGTTATTGATGTACTTGTTTCATTCTCAGTTGGTATTATTATGCATTGGCGTTTGCGTTTCCTTTCCTTTTTCAATTTATTCTAATTGAATGGTAAGAACTTTCTCAATAATGTGGATATTAATAGTAAGCAACAACAAATCTGTTTGGCAAATAAAATCAAGCTGAACGTTGGTCTCTCCCGTTTTGTGCTTACTACCATAGCACGAGGTAAGGGGTTAACCATTTAAGTTGTGTTTTCGAGTTTTCAATTAGAATGTCACCCAACGTCTTGTGTGCTCTGACATATCTTATTATAAGACTGACAATCTTACTCAAAACCTGCTTGAGTGCTTGTTACTTTTGACATTGATGTTAGATGCCAAGTATGTAAAATATAAGAGAAGGTTGTATTGTATTAATATTCACAGTGATAATTACAAGGCTATATATATGCATAGGAGTAGATACTAGAGGCATAAACTAAGGAATAAAATAATTGACTCCATAATATTAGGAGATATACATGGCAGCTAATAACCAAATATTGACTAATTATGTACTGGAAGAGAAGAGTTGTTCTCCTTGATTTGTGCTGGTACTTGTTGATTGGTTTTACTAGATATTGCATGATTATCCTTAACACTCCCGCGCAAGATGGACGGTCGTAGACGGAGTCCAATCTTGGATGAAAGCTTAAGAAAACGGGGTTTGTGTAGGGGTTTTGTTAGTGTATCAGCCAGCTGATCTGAACCATTAATATGTTGAACATGAATTGCACCAGTCCGAACTTGTTCTTTAACAAAGTGGAAGGAGAGAGCAAGGTGCTTCATACGAGATTGGAATACCGGATTGGCGGAGTAGTGAGTGGCAGAGAGATTATCACAGTAGATAGTGGGTGATGTCGAGTGAGTGCAACCGAGCTCAGTGAGAATGGAGATGAGCCAAAGGACTTCGGATGTCGTGGCAACAACAGCCCGGAATTCGGCTTCGGTGGAGGACTGCGATAGGGCTCGTTGCTTTTTGGAGGACCATGAGATGAGATTTGTACCAAGATACACTAGGTAACCTGTTGTGGAGACATAGTCTGCGGGATCACATGCCCAGTCCGCATCACTGTAGGCATGAAGAGTGAGTGGGGTGGACTTGTTGAGGCGCAGCCCGAGATGGAGTATACCATTTAAGTAGCGAAGGAGCCGCTTGAGAGCCGTCCAGTGAAATGAGGTAGGGTGAGTGAGGAATTGGGCGAGTTTGTTGACGGAAAAGGCGATGCCAGGTCGAGTGAGTGAGAGGTATTGAAGACTTCCAACAATGGCGCGATAGTCAGAAATATTTTCGATTGGTCTATGGGGTTCCTTGACTAAGGGTGGATGAGTAATCATGGGTGTGGAGGCAAGGGTGCTTTCGTGCATGTTGAACTTGTGTAGTAGGTCGAAAAGGTACCTTGTTTGGTTGAAGTGGAGACCATGCTTGGTTGGGGTGACCTCTCTGCCGAGGAAAAAGGAAAGGGGACCAAGGTCCTTTAGTGAAAATTTGTGAGAGATTTGGTCGATGAATTTGCGAATATGAGATGGGTTGGGACCGGTGACGACAATGTCATCAACATAGTCAAGGACATATAAGGTGGTGATAGAGGAGCGTAGTATGAAAAGGGACGGGTCGGAGACAGAATTTCGAAAGCCAAGGGAGAGGAGGTACAACTTGATCTCGGTATACCAAGCTCGGGGTGCTTTCACATATTTTTTTTTTTTTTTTAAAAAAAACGAAAATTAAAATGAAACTAATCTTATAGGAGTAATTATTAGATCAAAAAATCCCCCGCCGGTGGGCATCACCTCATATTTTGCCCTCCGGCAAGAAAGCGGAAACGAATTTTTAGAGTCCTCGAGGAAGAGGCTGTGATACCATGTTAAGATTATAAGGAGGGAGAGAATTGCATAAGGAAATGTTATTATTGATTGATGATTCTGATTCAATACAAATGCATATATATAATAAACCCTACTAGGTTAAACCATACCCCTAGATAATAGGCGGACTTAATGGGTCTAATATCCCAATAGATTTAAAATTAACTGGATGGTGCGATTCTGACTGGGCAAAATGTCCGCTTTCTCGTTGTTCTGTTACGGGTTGGTTCATGTTCTTGGGTTCCTCCTCCATCTCCTGGAAAACTAAAAAACAATCCACGGCATCGCTCTCATCGGCTGAAGTTGAGTACCGTGCCCTCCGAGCCATTACTTGTGAGATCACGTGGCTTAAGGGCCTGTTACACGGCTTAGGTGTGTCTCACCCTAGCCCGGTTTCGATTTTCAGTGATAGTAAGTCTGCTCTACACATTGCTCAGAATCCTTTGTTTCACGAGCGCACTAAACACATCGAGATTGACTGTCATTATGTTCGTGATGCTATCAAGTCTGGCCTTATTGCTCCGTCGTTTGTGTCTACCAATGTCAAGTTGGCTGATGTTCTTACCAAGGCTCTTGGTGTTTCTCAATTTGTCTCTTTAATTAGCAACCTGAGCATTTTGAATCCCCATGCTCTATCTTGAAGGAGGGTAATAGAGTCTAATATAGAGTCGTATTGGGTCGTATGAGGCCAAAGTCCAAGTCCGTCTTGTATTATAACCCTAGTTACCTACTTACATATAGTACTATATATTTACGATATGTGGAATGGAAGAGGCAGACAATTGATTACCAATCTTAACAGTTTTCAAAGATTATAATGCGAGTTGGCAGAGAAGTAAGTTGGTGATGTGATATTTAGCTGTGATGGAACTCAAGTAAAAAGTTTCTTAGAGGTATATTATACATAATTTTTTCTATGTTCTCAGCTTGTTGATAAGCACATTATATATTTTTATGTTTGGTTATGTTGACATTTTGTTTTCGATTAATATAATAGCTCTGGAATCTCTTGTTTGAGAAAGTTGGGATGGAAGTTGGGTTGGAAGTTGCTCGTGTTGCTTTAAAGATAGTTCAGACTCTTCGTGTGAAAGTTGGTGAAGCTTCAGTTGATGAAGAAATCTACATGTATCTTTCATATTTCATGCTGAATACTTGTCATTTCAGTTTCCTTTATTTTATCTTCTTGCTTGGATTGCTACCAATTCTATACACTGTGTAAAATTTTTACTTTTTTTTTTTGTCAGGTAGCTGCGATTCGATTGGGGTTGAAGTTAATGATGTTATGATAACTGTAGGGATTTGACGGTAGTTATTATGGCTTTTGATGTAAATGTTAATGGAAGCTTAACCCGACTTATAGCTAGAGATCAGATTTGACAGTTTGCTACATTCCCATTTTCAATTTGGATGTAATATTAATGTAGAACTTGAACACAATCTCTGGCTTACATTGGTATGTATTCACGGTTAATGTTGTATTCGAAAAACCTTTATAACTCGAGTATGTCTTGCTTAAGGCCGTTTTAATTTAATACGCCTCACAAGTTTTTTTCATTTGCAACTATATTATTAATTCATTGTGAGAGGCCGTAAGCAATCATCCCAGGAGTGAGGAATTTGTGTTTTAAAGCATTCATATGATCCTCTCATCCTCCATTGGATTATGCATGAAAAGGCATATTTGTTTGACGGCATATGGAATTTCTTAAGGTAGGGCAGATCAGTACCCATAGCTTTGCACAATGCCACACCAGTGACCGGCCTTTTCGATGATTTCTTCAGCGTATTTCTTGTGATAAGAATAAACGATGTTGAGTGCGAGTGCCTGAAATTCGAGCAAGTAGCTTAACGCAAGTTCTTTCATTACAAATTCCAAACACATCTTAGACATTATACTTTTGCAAAGTGTGGGCGAAGAAGGTTGTGAATGAAGAAAGAGTGGCTTCACTTGCTATGTGTGAACCCCATAGCGAAGATGTAGTTGTAAAATCGTTTGTATTAAGTTCGTGGAGCTTGCTTGAGACCGTATTATGACTTGCAGAGGATACAAACATAGTTAGGGTGAATACGATCACCAAAACCATAATACGGTTTCATGTATATCTATCACCATGCAAAAAGCATTTATCAGGTCAAGTTGATGAATAGACCACCATTTAGATAAAGCGATGCTTAGTACAATACAAATAGTATCCGGTTTCACAACTACCCGCTAGGATAAATGATCCACTAGACCACCACAAATAATACCAATTTGTTGCGTTTTCCCACGTAGGCAGGCCTTATAGCTTTAATCATAATTTTCTTTATGTTTAAAAATAAATATTGAAATATTGAACGTAAGACATTAACATTAGGAGGTCGTGGTACCAAATTTCATGTCCAACTGTTAGTTAGAACTTTATATACATCTAACATATATTGCCAATTGCCAATTTCCAATTTGGGTTACGAAGAAGGGCCGACATAGGTTGTTGGTGAAGGGTGTTTCGTTGGGCTGTTGGTTATGTGACCTGGGATGTTTGGTGGGATTTGGTCAATGGACGGACATCATTCAAAGAATTATATGTATGTGGTTTGGGTTTGTTAAGTGAGACGTGCGTGGTTACATGGCTAGCCTAAATAAACACAAGGTGTAGACGTGGGTCGGAGTTTGTGTATAGTTGTGCTAGGAGTTGATGGACAACTAAAAACTTGGAGATCTCTATGGTAAAACATTTTTAGTCTGATCGGCATGGGTGAGACAGGGGTGTTTTGTTAAACAACTTGATGACATATTATCAACACAAAAGTCCTACATCGGTTTATTATCAATTTCACGACCGTGAGCTCATTCGCTCTGGCATGCTCATCTAGGAGTTAGGACATCATGGCTCCAATAAATTTAATCTTCTAAGGACAAATAAAGACGTTTATCATAAAACATCGTTTTTTTTTTTGATAAAAACTGCAAGGGTTAATTCCTTACTATTAAATTATCACGTACCAAAGACATTAACCAGTTCGGAAGATTAACATGCCAAATACGTCTACCAGCTACCCATGGCATCGCGTGAGCTAATTTATGCGCAACCCTATTAAAGTTTTTACGAACAAAATCAAAGAAAACAAGCTCAAAACAATTACAAATATCCAAAATGTCTTTATAAATTAAAAACAGCTCGCGCGCTGCGCCCGCTGCGACAATTCTTCAGATCAACAACCACCCCACAACAATCGCTCTCGACCACGACTGAAAAGATACATGCTCGCTTTGCTTCCTTGAGGCCCTGCCACACTGCCAAAGCTTAGACCGAAAACTGCCCAAGGGGCATGGGCTAGTCTAAAGGGGCCTAAAGTAATTTTGGGTCAGGTTTGTGCCATGCTTAGGGCCCATACCAGCCCACATTTATTAAGAGGAAAAATTAAGTTCAAGATATCTTAATGTCGTGAAATCAATTTACTAGGTCAAGTTTGTTTCAAGACCCAATGGACAATCTTGATGAGTTGAGTTTGTTTCCGATGACATTATACAAGTTGTACAAGTACAAAATACGAGTTTGTGTAATTATATACGATAAAACTTTGTTTCCGATGGCAAGTTTGTTTCCAATTACACTATAAAGCTCGTACAAGGATACAAAGTTTCATCTTATATGAAGAACGAGCTTCTGTAATTATTTACAGGAAATTAATTTTTCTGAAATTGAGTCGAATCCAAGACACGATATTTCAAGCCTAATTAGAATAATTGATGTAGGCTAGTTGATCCGGCAGATCAACGATGGAAATCATGTTGAATTTGAATAGGCCGCTACCCAACTCCTCGTAACATAATTGAAAGTGTGGATCACAAAACCAAGGCCCAAGTTAAAATGTTAATAGACCACTAGTATATTTATAGTAGTGTGGATCACAAAATCAAGGCCATTGCGCGGTATTTAGAGTTTTTATTTTTTTTAGTGTATTATTTAATACTTTTCTTGTGTAGTAAAAATCTAGAGCGAAGAGGATGAAATCGTCATGCAAAAAATCAAAGTGCAGACCAAAAGAGCGAGTGAGCTTACCATCATCAGATAGAGCGAAGAGGATGAAATCGTCATGCAACTAAATTTTCTTGTGTAGTAAAAATCTACAAACACAATTAAATTTGAAATTAATCAACAACCGAGCTCAATCCAAATACACCCCCAGATCATCTGAAACTGTACAAATAATAATGAAGATGTTCTTTAGGAATAATATCCTATAAAAGCAAAAATTGGGTGAATTTCAAAATAGGTAATTCAACTCAAGCAAGTAAGAGCTGAGGTAATAGAACAAGCTAGTGTCTAGTGATGCTCTTTCGGAAAAGACATAACCCAATGCAAAAATTTAGACCTTGTTTTGATACAATGATATATCGAGGTAGGATTTTAAATTCGAAAAGAAAATGATCCTTTTCCCTTCCCTCGGCCAAAGATAAACAAGCAACCGGAATATCCATCTAATCAAACATAATTATTCCAAAAAATTACCAAAAGAAAATGATTCCTTGTTTCTGCCTCGATCAAGGAATCTCTAACTCTCTAAGCATTAGCCATGCAAGTATGCAACTAATAAATATTGTTCTTAATTAGCTACATACGTAGTAATTAAAATAATAATTAGTTACCATGCTATTAAAATAAAAACAAAAAGTCATTAGATAAATCTTAAATTGACTGATGTTGTCAACTACTCTAACGTCTACGTTCTGGTCACGTAATTAAACACAATAATGAAATGATACAAAGCTCTCTATTTAAGTGGAAGGAAAATAAAAGGGCGTCACAATGGTCAATGCATGTGAGAGCGTGACACAATTTCAACGCCACCCACTAGCTCCCTATCTTTGTCCTGGCTAAGTGGAAATATACCATTTCTGAAGCCAAGTTACAAAATCAAGTTAATCTATGTACCAATTAAAAACAAATCGAGTTAATCTAGCCAACTAATCGCTTTAATATTTATGATATATAGCTTTTGAAATTATGGAATTGGAGGCAAATATTAAGCCAACTAATAATGAAGCCAACACTTCGTTATTCAATACCTTGTTCAATGGTCTCAATTCTATTATAGGTGCTCTTTCTTTCTCTTTTACATTCTACTTTTCTACTTCACCATTTCTTTGTTCAATAATAACCTTGACAAACAAAATACACTTGTAAGGAACGCTATGCAATGTAGGTCTCGGGCTTACCCCTACTTATTACTCAAATAAACTCGGTATAAGTTCTTTAAGTTAGACAACAAGTGATCGAAACCGATGAAATATTACTCCCGTCTCCCTTCATTCTGATCATTTGTTTACCTTTGATTTTGACACAAAGAACAAAGGAAGGGGAGGGGACCAATGATTGGATATTAAATGACCAAATTGAGTGTGGATGATAATCAAATTGTCCATCAAAGATATCTCTACAAATAGAAAGGTAAATATAATTGATTGTAACACTCTAAAATGAAATAGATAAATGCAATACAAAGTAAATGATATGGAGGAAGGGAGTATAATATAAATAGTGCCTTGTGAAGTTTTACTCCCTTAATAGTATTCCGTAAAAGGAAAATGAATCTTCTCCATTTTCTCCCCGTTTTCCCTCTTAAACTCATTTAATAATATGTTTCTTACCAAACCTTATTATCCCTTTATTTTTACCCATAAATTTTAAATCGTTTGATGTTACTAGAATACGATCTGGACCATCGAAAAAAATGGCCTCTCCGTTTCTGGAAAAGTAGAAAAACTCTCCTCCCGTAAAAGTATGAATGCATGCATGCATGCAATTACATACGTAAAAGTCAACTTATAGCATCACTAGAACTAAGGATTGGTCACAGTCAGAGTTAGGAAAAAAAAAAAAAAAAAAAGACGAGA
>LHUT01005565.1:0-12652 GCA_001412135.1 Silene latifolia subsp. alba | reverse complement strand
TATTAATTTTTTTCGAAATCTGCTCATATTAGGATTTCAATTTATTACAAAATTGTTATTTTATTTATCAATTTTTTTCGAAATCTATTCTTGTTATAATTTATAAAAAAGTTGAATTCTCTAATATCGCTTGAAAAATTCTAGCTTTATATATATGTATTGATGATTGATGATTGCCCAAAACTACGGACTGCCAAACTCAGTAAACACTAAACAACAACAAAAAAAGTCATCCTTTCTGTGGATGTGAAGCTCAAACAACAACAATGGCGAAATGCGCAAACCCTAATCCAATCCTCATCTTCTCACACACTTCTCCACAAAACACCCCTCGAATATCCAACTTAATTACAATTCCTGCCACCACCGCTTCTAGAACCTTCCCCTCGTTTTCTCTCTCTTCCTCTACTTCCCGCCGCCACCACCGCCAGCCGTTATTCGCCGCCGCTGCTTCCGCCACCGAGTTAGATTCGGCGCCGTCTCATTCCGGCGATAAGAAGCTTCTCCTAGAAGTTAAGGATCTTACTGCTGTCATCGCTGAGTCTCAGCAGCAGATTCTTAATGGCGTTAATCTCACCGTTTACGAAGGCGAGGTTTGTGCTTTAATTTTAATTTGTTCGATTTTGTCTTGTGATGTTTTTGCTATTTTGTTGGATGTGATTAGTATATAGTTGGATGAGATTGCGTGATTATTATATAATTAAATATGTATCATATCATGTTCAGGAGTAATTCGTCGATTTCGACAGTATTTTAGCTTCAGGTAAGAATTTGAATGTGTTATTTTAGTTGAATTCGTCAAATTTGACAGTATTATAGCTTTCGGTAAGAATTTGAGTTATTTCAGCTGAATTTGTCGAATTCGACAGTATTATAGTTTCAGGTAAGAATTTGTGTTAGTCCAGATTCTTTAGACTGATTTGATGTTAGTTGTAGATAGAAGATATGGTTAGGGATTCATTCGGAGCTAATAGAATCGGATGAATTATTGCCTCAGCGTGGATTAAGTAGTGTTTACGAAGTTAATAGATTCAGAGGAATTATTGCCTCAGTGTGGATTAAGTAGTGTGGATTAAGTAGCGTTTACGAAGTTAATAGAATCGGAGGAATTATTGGCTCAGTGTGGATTAAGTAGTGTTTACGAAGTTAATAGAATCGGAGGAATTATTGCCTCAGTGTGGATTAAGTAGTGTTTACGAAGTTAATAGATTCGGAGGAATTATTGCCTCAGTGTGGATTAAGTAGTGTTTACGAAGTTAATAGATTGGGAGGAATTATTGCCTCAGTGTGGTCTGTGGATTAAGTAGTGTTTACGAAGTTAATAGATTGGGAGGAATTATTGCCTTAGTGTGGATTATTGAATGAAACGAGGTTATTGTATGAATAACATGTATGAAATCATATTCAGAAGTAATTCGACAATATTTTAGCTTCAGGAAAGTATGTGTTGTTTCAGTTGAGATTGGCGGAGTTTGATTTGATGTTAGTTGCAGACAGTAGATATGGTCAAGGATTCATGTGTATGTGTATGTATGTTTGATTAAGTTGTGTTTGCGAAGTTAATGGAATTGGAGGAATTACTGCATTAGTGTGGATTATCGAGTTCTAGTCAAGCAAACTCGGGACTCAGTGTTCTATCGAGGTCGATCAAAAATATCGGACCTCAAAATTTGAGACTACGAAAGCAGCATGAAACTGGATTTAGTGGAGAACTTTCACTTTGAATCTTAAACACTGAAACAAATTAGTAACGTTATTTTAGCTGTAATTTGCTTTTATGGCTGAATTTGTTTCGTTTTTGGTAAAATGTCATGGTAAAAGTTGATTCTGGCAAATTTTAATATTGGCAGTTGCATCACGTAATGGCTTATAATTCTGCCAATTAGATGTCACCACGGAGAGTATTTACATGTTTCAAAGACAAAGTTTATTCTCAAAATCAATCCATATGCTACTAACAGGCATTGCATACTTAGGTTACCAGGAACAGATTATTACTTTGATATTAACCGTATCGCCTCTCTGGAGCCTGTGGCTTTAGCTCATTTGTGTTAGAAAGTCAATTATTAGATCATAGCTACATTCCACTTTTCGTATCATTTTATTTTTGATGGTTTTTTTCCTGGCTATTACAACCTATGTTACCTTGTGCGGCGTTAAACACTAGGACATGGTATGACACATTGACACTCGAACACGTCATATTAAGGCAAAAACATGTGGATTTTCCAGAATGATTTTGGACACTTGGGCACATACTCATGTTGGATACCTCTAAATTAGTAAGAGTAATATTGATCATCTAAATGCACGAACAATTAACCTCCCTTCCACTCATAGAGTTTTGTTTGAATGTGACTCCGTTGAATGGTTTTCTCTACTTAGTTTTACTTCCGATTTCTGATTATTGTTGGATCAACATGTTTGAATATTTGTATATATGGCGATATTGTTTCAGAATCATCCATAGTAATACTCATTAGGGTTATTTGGTTCTGTAGTTTAGTTATCAATGTGCTCTCTATTGCTTTATCAATTGTGGGTTGGTTTTTCAGCAAAACTCATTTGACACCAACTTGTATATTCTTTTGTATCGCTGAATGATTCTCTTATTGCTGTAGGTGCATGCCATAATGGGGAAAAATGGTTCTGGCAAAAGTACATTTTCCAAGGTTAGTGGTTTCTTAGTTGTAGTCTTTCATATACCCTTTTAATTATCAGAAGTTAAAGTCTAGTGTGCTTCTTGCTGGATATGTTATTGTCGGCCGGAACTTCAGGAACTAGTTGCTATACAAACATGCTGGCACTTCTATTTTAAAAAATTAACCTAAAAGTTCCTCAAGTATTATTTGATGTGTAGTGTCCATAATTTACTGCTTACTATTCACGATGGGTTCAGTTGAGAATCTGTGTTTCTTCGTTTTCCCTATTGGCTTTTATGATGTCACTGGGGAATTTGCAATCCGTCAGCTGCGTTTTATATATTGTATGATGCCAATTTTCGCAATGTTTTCAATGATCAATTAAGCAGCCTTGCTGTAATATGTAGGTTCTTGTTGGACATCCAGATTATGAAGTTACAGGAGGAACGGTGACTTTTAAAGGTCAAAACTTACTTGAGATGGAGCCAGAGGAAAGGTCTCTATCAGGGATTTTTATGAGTTTTCAGTCACCAGTTGAGATTCCGGGAGTGAGCAATTCAGAATTCCTAAATATGGCATATAATGCACGACAAAGAAAGCTTGGTCTTCCCGAATTAGGTGTTATAGAGGTACTCAATACATTTTGAACTGATATGGACCCAGCTATGTGTTTTTTTCCATCTAAGATTTTTGTAGACGCTCCTTTAATTGTGTGTGTAAAGAGTCCAAGGATGGCTATGCCATTCTTGCTGTTAGTGGTGTTTATTGTATTGATAGTGTTTCATTCTTTACAGTCCTTATTTCTGTCGATTCATCTTTGCATCTCATTAATCATCTAACATGGTAAAGACCCTTTTGTTTGGCTAATAACTAGATTACGGCTTTACTATTTTCTATCATCTTCACGACTCCATGAAATTAATTCACAATTTTGTATGTAGCATCTATAGAAGAGGAATTTGATAAAGATAATTGGAACAATCTTTTTCGTTCTTTTTCCCTAAAGATGGAGTAATAAAAGATGGAGTAATACGATATATGTTATCTCATGCGTGAATTTTGGATTTTAAATTTTGTCTCTCTTTTTCCCCTTTATTAATTAGTTGGCTTACAATTTATGGAAATATTAATTTAGTTTTGGGATATTTTGTTTACCTTTTGCAGTTCTTTCAACATGTATACAGCAAGCTTAAGATGGTGAACATGAAGGAAGATTTTCTAAACAGAAATGTCAATGAAGGTTTTAGTGGCGGAGAAAAGAAGCGTAATGAAATATTGCAATTAGCGGTATGTTTCAATTTTTCTGCAACAAATATATGAAAAAAGCTTGGGGTTAAGGGATTGTTCTGGTATTATTTTCATCGTAGATCCTATTTCTTCCTGAGGGTAGTGTGTAATAGATATTCGCACTCAAAGAATAAACAAGGCTTATAATGAAGCATGGAATGAAAAACATTTAATATCTACTAGTGTCTGTTTTTATATTTTTTAAAATGAAGCGATTCCCGATCTTTCCATTACATGGGTACACTGCTCTTAGTAGGACAGAGGTCAAGTCCTGTTTAACCTTCAATAGACTAGTGAGTTATGGTGGGACCCTTTCCAGATCCTCGCTTTGCAAGGACTCCATCGTGCACTGGGCTGCGCTTTGGACTAAGGAGTTATGGTACTATTTGAGAAACAAGTCATGTTGTATTTCTGCATCTAATGACAACTCTATGATCCAGGTTTTGGGAGCTGACTTGGCAATTCTAGATGAAATTGACTCTGGGCTAGATGTAGATGCGCTCCAGGACGTAGCAAAAGCAGTCAACGTGCTGTTGACTCCAAGTAACTCTGTGTTGATGATTACTCATTATCAGCGTCTTCTAGACTACATAAAGCCAGCGTATATTCACATCATGGTAAGTCAAGAAGTTATGATCAGTGTGTGTTGTATTTTGTGAATTTAAAACGACAAATTACCAATGTTACGTGGTGCCTCAACTACGTAGGGGGAGGGGATTATATCCTCTTCATAAGGACTTCTATGTTGAACTGGATCATACTGCCATTCACTGAATTAAGTTGTAGTCTATAGGAGAAAGATTGCATGGAGAATGGAGATAGTATTCTACTGTCGGAGGCTGCAATTTCATAGTCACAGTTTCAAAAGTAGCCCTACTGTCCTAAACGGCCGATACCTGGTTATATTTACCGATAAGTGAAGGAACTTTATAAGTACCCACAATGGCTGATAAGCCCTATACTTTGCCTTTATTAACCGGTATGGCAGATCCGTGGCCAGTATATAAACCGACACAACCAATACTATTATAATACGCTGCTATGACCAATGAAGAACAACTGAACAAGTCCCCCACCCCCACCCACTCCACAAAATATATTTCACCCCTCAACCCCCAATTCTACATTGGCCACTGCTAATTCTAATTGTTTATCCTTTCTTTCAGGAAAATGGAAGAATAGTGAAGACTGGAGATAGTTCCCTTGCTTTAGTCCTTGAGAAGGAAGGCTATAAAGCATTATCAGCTTCATGATTTCATTCCAGATGGTATTACATGCTTTTCTCCTCTTGTTTCTGCGTTGACTTAGAAATTAAGGGTATACATTTCCTAAAAGTTGAAACAAAACTTGAACGTTTGTCACTTGTTTCCCTATCTACTTTTTGTGATTTCTGTAATGGCCTGGTGTTGGATCTGTTTGATGTTGCTACCAATTTGTGATAACACTTGTGACGTAAATGACTTGCTAATATCTTTTTTAAGATTAAAAATACTGGGTTTCTCATAACACGGTCAATCGGTCATGTAATCTCATTGCCTGCTTAATAATGATTGGTTTTCCTGGTTTTAAAATAAAAATATGGTTTTTGTTAGTACGTAAACTGTACTCGATTTTGCAAAGTATTACCCAAGTGTTTTTTGCCCAGCACTGCCTAAAACTTGAAGATTCTATTTCTCATGGGGCCAAAGACTTGCATTTCTTTGTCTTTGGAGTATGATGGAATAATGCAAAAGAGCTCATTAGACTCTCTTTGCTTCTTCTATCGTGATCATGATAGCATCAAAGTTATCACTGGGAACATATTTGAGCTAATTGAGGAGATTTATAACAAACAAACACCTATTTTCTTTAATTAATATATGCCTTCTCTACCATTAATTTTAACCAATGATGTCTTGCTTTACTGGTAAAAACTGAGGCTTTACCATCCGCCTTGGACTCTATTGGTAAAAACGTCATCAAAGGTTAAGACCATTGCCAATGGGTCAACGGTTCAAGCATTGTTACAGAGAAGGAAAACTGAAGGCTATAATTAATAGATAGATTGTACGTTTGAATCCCGCTCCCCTTGTATTGTACTTGCGTGTGCTTCTTTCACACCTTAAAAGCTTATTCCGACTATTTTTTTTTGTTCAGAGGAGTTACTTGTTGGCGGCGATCTTCAGTTGTGCTGTACAGAAGAGGGCTTTACCAAATTTTGTAGGCTGACATCCGAGGGGGGAATATATTGTCAAACTCGCCGTGCCTCTTGCAGTTGCTCTAGTACCATCCTATTTATATTTGGTGGATTTTTATACTGCAAATTGATTAATGTAGTCTTTTTTTTATTCTTGCTGTATAACTGTAGCATAAACAGTGGTATTCGGAAAACTTCACTTTGTCTGTGTCTGACACTCCGATGCTTCGTTCAAGTCCAAAATATGATGTTCTTCCACAAATCAGTCGTGCCTGACAATGTACACCATTTCGCGTTTGATACTTGCAGCCAAATCCAAAAAATATAGCGGGGCACATTCTTGCACTATAGTGAATATAATTGTATTTCTTCTGTAAAATGTACTGTCTTGTAATAATTTCTTTGTAAAACATCATAATCGGTATAGTGCCGAGTTCTTGTCTATGATTATCTCAAATCAGTAATTATGCGACTAAAGTAGGTGTAAAATTTTAACTTGAATATTCACTTGAATTGTTTTATGAGTTTCAATTGTATGAGTAAGATCACTTTCTTTTAGACTGAAACTATTTAAACTGAAATGATTTTTTTGAGTACATAAACTAAAATGAATTAGACTCGACTTATTAACAAACAACAATAAACACGATTGAAGTGAACACGGAATTAACTACGAGTAATTATCATTTGATTAGGCCAAATCGGTTCGGTTTTGTGATAACGGTATTAAGGGAGACCAAACGTTTCGAAGCCGATTGTATCATTGTGAGCTTGTGACTTGTGAGTATCTCGACTCCTTGAGCACATTTAGGCTACCAACTTGGTTTCACTTTAAACGGGCCATTTTATCCGAAATAAATACTCCCTCCACATACCTATTCTCACCTCATTTGCTTTATTGCGGTCTTCATGACGGTACTCTGAGTCTCTGATCATATTTTTCGACGTCTATATGTTATTTTTTTTTTCTTGAATTTTTTTCGTGAAAGATGTCTAAAAATAAGTAAATGTTTTTGCATTATTATCTAATATTTTTTATTTCCAGCTTATTTACGGTTAAAGTTCGGAAACTTTGACCTCCCAAAAGCAAACTGGGTGAAATTAGGTGTATGAAGGAAGTAAATTAATAAGACGAGATTTTGTCACCATTTGACAGCTAAATATGACCACTTTTGAAAAACAAGTTACATAACCAGTAATACTAGCTAACCTTTGTGGACTTGTAGTTACATTTGTGATTTGACCATAAAATGGTGATAAATAAAATTCCGTCTTATTATTTTAGACAAAAATGGTCGTCTCAAACATGAATTTGTGTAGGCTACTACCATAGCAAGATTAGCAGGATTCTAAACTCTGAACTTCCAAAGTCGCATCATCTGGTAAATCTCCTTGATCTTGGTTTCATTTTTGTACTTTTGCCAATTACAATTTCTTTGGTTATCTCACTTTTAGTCAGAATTTTGTAATTCTTCCCCGTTGAATTTTAATTAGTTACTCTTTCCGTCTCAGTCATTTATATATACCTTTTCATATTCATTGCGCGCAAATATTTTAATTAAAGGTAAACAAATAATTGAGACGGAATGAGTATTTGTTTGATGTTAATTGCTCTTAATATATTAGTGATATTTCAATGGATATTTTTGTTTTTGAGATCTTAGGTGTTGGAAATTAGAGCTGTTTTTTTTTGCCACTGGTAAAGAATGCACATCATATTCTAAAGAGAACCTAATCTGCCAATATTACCTAATTTCCCAGTTACTCTGACGGTTTTGTATGATGGTTCATGTTATCCGACCCAAATCATATTTGATTATGTAGCTGTGTTATTCTTATTTCATTTCACCTTTGGGGGTTGCAATTTTACACCTGCTTTACATAAGAGGCGGTTTCCGGATGACCCATAACGAATATTGCCATGAGAATTGCATTTGGTGTTGCCTGTTGGTGAGTCATTTTGCTTTATTCCGTCATAATGTAGAATCAAGGAATAACGAGTCTTTAGCTCAATCAGAAATGGAAACAACCTTGTTAGTTAAGTGGTTGAACCGAACTCCTAGTTAAGTACCGATGATTAATATCTGTAGCCGATTTTGAACAAAGTAGCTTTTTGGTGAATTGATTATTCGATTATCTTTATCCAATTAAGAAAGGCGGATTCATGTCAGCCGACCCCAAATCATTTTGGGATTAAGGCTCTGATGTTGTTGTTGTTGTAATTAAGAAGGGCGGATTGGCAAATTGATCTCAATATGCATCATATCTCTTTTTTACGAGTCCTTACCTATTTAATGTAGATGAGCTTTGTTATAAAGTTATCGAGCCTAATAACAAAATTATCGAGCTATGATACAAAGTTATTGAGCTTAACAGGAAAATTATTAAGCTCAATAACTTCGTAAAATAGCTCAACAATTTGTAAAATAGCTCAACATCTTTGTGTAAGAGCTCAACAACTTTGAGGCAGTTGTATAATGCTACTATACAACCGGTGGTAGGATAGTATTTGTGTATTCAGTTACCCTTCTCGAGAATAGCGTACCTTTTGATTTTATTTCAGTGAAACTTGGTTATGTTGATAGTGCTCTTGCACAGTTAAACAATCTTCTGAATTCTAGCATGTCCAAATTTGGCAGTCACTAAGGGCAACACTATGAATCGGCTTAACTGTGCTGCACGTCTCATGCTGGTTTCAGATCTTGACTATACAATGGTCGGTATTATTTAACCTCGTCATATTATTTGAAACTAGTTTCGTTCAGGAGAAAGATCATAATTTTTTGGGTTATGGGTATGGTGTTGGTCACAGGTCGATCATGATGATCTTGATAACGGTGCTCTGCATAGATTCAACTCATTGTGGGAAGCATATTATCGCCATGATTCCTTGCTAGTTTTTTCGACTGGAAGATCTCCGACTAGTTACAAAAAATTGAGGAATGAGAAACCTTTGCTGACTCCAGATATAATTGTTATGTCTGTGGGAACTGAAATTGCTTACGGCGATTCAATGGTGCCTGATTATGACTGGGAAAGATCTTTGAACCATAAATGGGATAGGGAGATCGTAACAGAGGAAACCGCCAAGTTCCCTGAACTTGTTTTCCAGGTCTCCTCTTTCGGCATTAATCATTAAAATGTTTGTTTTCGTAAGAGAATACAATAGCCATAAGCCCATAATTTCGCGAACCATTTAATGTATGCGTTGCTGATCATAAAACGTTGAATTCAGTCTGAAACGGAGCAGCGCCCTCACAAGGTGAGCTTCTTTGTCGACAAAGCTAAGGCTCCTCAAATCATCAATCTTCTTCAGGCACGCCTCGTGGCACGTGGGGTAAGATACTGAAAACTGAGAACGATACTTTAAACATTACTTCATCCATCCCCGTCAACTGTCTGTATTCCTAAAGGTGTCTCCATCAAAATTGTTTACACTTCCAGTTTTCCACTGTGGAACTACACCGATATAACCAACAACCTTTGTTATTGGTGGACCACCAATCTGTCTCATGTTTTCAAGTAAATATTTCCGAAACACTCTCGTTCTCATTTCCTTGGTTTTCGTGCCAAGAGCAAAGTAAAACAGTTGAATGGGAAGGAGGTAGTATCTCGTAATGTCTGGTTCAGTCTGTAAGATTGTAGAGCCTTTATTACCTTACAATGTCAATGATATCGCTGTGAATAATCTTATTGCTCAGTTAGATATTAAAATTATTTATAGCGGTGGCGAAGCTCTGGACGTGCTACCCCGAGGAGCAGGCAAAGGGCAGGCTCTTGCTTACCTGTTGAAGAAATTTCAAGCTGATGATAAGTACCCCATAAACACCCTTGTATGCGGTGATTCTGGAAATGATGCTGAATTGTTTACCGTTCCTGGAGTATATGGTGTCATGGTTAGAGTTAAAAGGTTTTTATAATTTCACTTCATGAGTTGTGTAGTTCTTTCTCGATATGACGTTGACGGTAGCCTTTCATTTTGCAGGTCAGTAATGCACAAGAGGAGTTACTGGAATGGCATGTACAAAATGCAAAGAACAATGAAAAAATAATTCATGCATCTGAAAGATGTGCCGCTGGTATTATGCAAGCCATTGGTCATTTTGATCTCGGCCCTAGTTCATCACCAAGAGATGCAATTGACTTATCTCAGTGCATGACCGAACATATGAGTCCAGGGTTTGAAATTGTAAAATTTTACTTGTCCTGTGAAAGATGGCGACGCGGTGATGTAAAACAGTCTGGCGATTTCTTCCGCAACTTGAAATCACACTTTGTATGCCCACTGGAATCTTTTTCATTCTTTTTCAGCTTTAAATAATTGCTTTTCACAAAAAAAAAAAGGTCGCTCTTTACCAATATAACGTGGTAAGGTGTGACATGTCATGCTAAAATTGTCCGTCTTCCTTACGAGGTCAAAATCAGACAGTGTACAAGTTCAACATCTTCAGGTTTCATTTAAGAAGTAATATAAAATGAATTTAAATTGGAAGAATGATTGAAGAAACTGGTGATGTTGCCATGACGGAATATTTTACTTTGTGGGACTTCAATTTATGATAGGGAGAAATAGGTTGGGATGTTATTGCTGATTGCGCTAGGTTTACGCTAGGTTAGGCTTTATTCAGGACGAGTTCCTTCGCTTAACCTGTTTAGTGTGTGATATTAGTAATATACTGTTTTTTTTCAACAGACACTCTGTTACTTACGCTGCTTGTTTGATTTTTCATTTCAGCATCCATCCGGTATCTTTGTTCATCCTTCTGGAGTTCAAAAATGTTTTGATGAATGCTTAACTGCACTCGAGAATTCTTATGGGAATAAGAAAGGGTGCAGCTTTTGGTTGTGGTTGGATCGAATTAGTTCTGCTCAGATTGGTTCTGATACATGGCTAGTGAAATTTGACAAATGGGAACAATCAGGTAATTAAGACTTCACTTTCTGTTCTCTTTATTGACTGCACGATTTCTTGTTTTCCTGTCCTCCCAGCATATTTCAAAACAGGTAACATAAAACTATAAAAGTATACTCTGAATAGAAAAAATCTTGTTTAGGACCTATAAAAGAAGTTAGTGGACTACTGTGGAACATTGGCTTAATCTGATTAAAAAAGTATACTTATACTTCATGCAGATTTGACATAGCATGATTCTTAACTGACCAGAACTGAAGAATTTGTTATTATTTGTCCATGTCGTTACAAGCTAGCTATTCGCACCCTATATATGTCTACGGAGTATATAATAAGCTACCTCTGCTGTTTGCAACTTTAAAGTGTGTTAACTATGCTAGTCATACATGTTTAGAAGTACTCGTATCTGACAAGGGTGTGTGTCCAAGTGTTGACTCATGTTCAGCTTAAATGAAGTGTTGATTCTCCGACAGTACACAAGGTAATATGTGGAGTCTGAGTAACATAGGTTATGGAGTTCGTTTTCAAAAGGTTCTGCTCTACATTTAATGTGTATGGAAAGATTTCAATAGTTTAATATCTGTCTCAAAAGACACCTGATACTTGTGCATGATAGAGCTGTTTCGAGTCAGAAGTTCCCTTGGTTGAGAATTTTGGATTGACAGTCGTGTTATCCTGTTGTTAAGTTGACTCGATTCTTAGGACAGTTTCTTTTTTATGTTCACTTTCATTCTTGAGCTATATGACGGTAATTCTGTATGCAATTTTCATCTTGGGTCATCCAGCTAATGACTTTAGCCAAAGCCTTTTGGCACCGGTGTAGTGTTTTGTTGTTTTATAGTTGAATAACTAGGATAAATGCTCGATCCTAATATAAATATTTGATTTTCATGTAGGTGAGGAGCGGCGTTGCTGTTTAACCACAGTTCTACTAAACTCAAAGGTACAGTTTCAACTTCTAACAAATCTGCTAAACCTCGTCTCATTCGACTCTGTAAACTGAGAATGACAGTCTTGCTCACGTACTCGAATTTCAGGCTGATGGGTATACATGGATGCATATACATCAGACATGGATGAACGGATACACGGGAGATGGTCCGGGAAACTGGCTCTTCTAAAGACTTGGCAGTTGGCCCTGTGTTCTACCAATAATTGCAGCTGGGATACCTTTCTTTACAGGTGTAATCGACAATCATTGTTGAATCGGAGGAATAACAAATGTAGCTCCGAACATCCTGATGGGGGGTGTTAGGATAGTTGCTACTCAAACCATGTGTATTACAATTTACAATGGATGCATAATTCTAGTCGAATTAGCAAAGTTCTTCCTTTCCCGCTTCATATTTGATAATCAATGGACTTGGCATCCGTTCCTATCAGGTTGACGAAGGGCTCAAATTAATAAGTCTCTTAAGATAACGTCTCATACTCTCGTGCTAAAAGATTTTAAGACTCGTAGCTAAATGCCTAAATATACAACAACAAAAAAAAAAAAAAAAAAAAAAAAAAAAACAAAAAAGAAAAAAAAACAAAATAATAAAAGAAACAACAGCATACCGCACATTAAAAAAAAAAGGAGAAAAGCAAGGTCGAACTACATGTAAGGTAACAAACTAGAGAACTGCACTCGCC
>LHUT01005562.1:0-12654 GCA_001412135.1 Silene latifolia subsp. alba | reverse complement strand
TGAAAGTTATGGGGCTAATTTGCACTAGTGACAAACGTATGGGGCTTATTTGCCACTTCCCCGATTTCCTAATTACTCTCATAGTTTTCATTAATTATTTTCATAGTTTTTAAATTTCCCCCAAATTTGCCTTAATTTGAAGAAGTCTAACCCTAATTATTCTCATAGTTTTCATAATTACTCTTTTTTCCCCCCCTATTTTGTTGTTGTTTTGATTTATTTAGTTACATTTATGCGTTAATTTTGAATCATTAGAGTATGATTGGATTTTGTATGTTTATTGATCGATTTCTTTGAATTGTTTGAGTTTTGCCGGATACTTCGAGCTATTGCGTTCTGAACTCTAATTAGATGTTCCTGAATGTAGTTATGTTTATACGTTGGATTTAATTGTTTGAAGATTCTTGGATTTGAATGGAGTTGTTAGTTTTACACTTTCGGTATGAAATAACATGAGATTCCGATACTACTATAGGAGTGGCTGTGTTAGAACGTTCACAACCATGTGGTATTTGAGTCAGAGTCCCATAGGAATGAAGTGAGTTATACAACAAAAACTATAAAAAGTAGAAACAAGAATCAATAAAATTGATGAAGTAGAAAATCAAATTGCAGCTCATTGATTGCTAAAGTGTCAACTATCATATCCATAGTCAAAAATTACTACCAGTATGATTAGATGAACAAAATGACTGGGGGACAAAGGGAATACTCCGTATGATAATAATAATTTTAAAGCCAAGTAAAAAGAAGCATTGACTATTAGCTAAACTCTGAAAGAATGCGAAAAGGTTTTGATAACTCCTCAAAACGATACAAACCTAGCAATTGCTTGTTTTGCTACCTGTATTCAACCCCAACTTCAGATAGCTCGATAAGGCTTGTTTTTTCTTTGGCTACCTATATGTAGAAACCCGTTTGATTTGGCTCGCTGGACACATCAGGAACTAATGTCACTCCATTGTCATTTTCGTCCTTCACTGGACTCTGCTTTTCCTTTGATGGAGAGTTCCGTCTTCGCTTCTTACTGTTCTCTAAGACGTCTGTGATACTCGAATCCTTGTCATTGTTATCATCTTCTTCCATTTTGCTTACTTTATCCTCAATGATCTCGTCCTTCAATGGCTTTAGCGGCCTTCCTCTCCTCTTTTGAGTAGGAATCTTCTCCTCCTTGCCACTACCCGTGTCCCCATGGCTGGTAACTGTCAACTTCTTGGCTTTTGTCTTACCTCGACCCATAATTCACAGTGTTCCACAAAATATTCACACTACCAAATAGATTAACCCCATTATCTTGCTAGATATAGACATTTACCTTGCTAGATACACATCTCTGGAGCTAGATACACTCCGTTACCTTGCTAGGTACAAACCTTTACCTTGCTTGATACACTCCTTTACCTTACTAGATACACTCTTTTACCTTGCTAGATACATATCTGTGACAAGCTAGATACACTCCTTTATATTGGTTGATACACATGATATTTTTTAGTTATTACAGAATCAAAATAGTTTAATCTCACGTTATTCCTGTTTTCTATGCAGGTGTTTTCTTGTGGCGTTTTTACAAGATGGAAGAAATTTAGAAGTGAGGGTGAATGGCATGAGATTCCAATAATGCCCAGGTAGGATGAGCCTCGAGTCAGCCCCGAGTAGCTCAGGTTGAGACTTGAAGGGTTCATAGTGATTCTTTCAGCTCCAAAATAACTATGTCTCACTTCTAACTAGAACTTGCATCTAGATAGCAAGTTCCTTTTTATTGCATCAGCAACAATTCCTACAAAATACAACCACTCAACCAATCGATTTTTGTATCTAATAGTAATACCATTTGTATATCGATGGAGTAACATATGTATCTGAGTAGTTAATATGGTTCATTATTGGCTCATGCTCGTGGTTGGGGTTGTCCGAGGTGGAAGTCAGAGTTTTGGTTAGTTTGTGGTGGTTGGAGTAGTTGCCTACCTAAGCTCTGGCGTTGGAGGCATGTGCTCCGAATTTGTCGATGGTGATTGATGTGGTTGTTCTTGTTCGTTTGAGGAGTCATTGTTCATGGGTTGAGTGGTAACAGTCGGGAAATGGTGACGACAATTTTCGGGGTGAATTGTGGTTCATGGGTGGTGGGTGCAATGTTAGTCTAGGGGTGATGCTATCTTGAGTTATCTGCAAATAATGGAAGAAAATTAATAAGTAGCTCACTGTATGCTTTGCATATTGCATTTGCTGCTGTTTGCAACTGAAATGTCATTACTATGCTTCTGTAAATCACCAAAACTGGTGGTGCTTTGTTTGATTCCACTCCAGTCAATGGTTTCTACACTTAGATACATATGTATTTGAAGTATGAATATGTGTATCTGGGTTTGATAACATGTGTATCTGGGATTGATGGCATGTGTATCTGAGTTATTGTTGATGGAACGGCGGTAGTGATTGCTGGCATATGTAAGTCGTGGTGACCTTAGAAGTCAGTGACATGAAAGTGACAAAAATTCCCCTTAATTGGTGACATGTGCAATTCTTATGGCGTCTTCGAGGTGTGGTAATCGGAACACTAAGTCTTTGATTTCTTTCCTAGCCGCTGTTTCAATGCTTCCATAGTCGTGATCGAAATCCATTTCTTATTGATCAATGTTCATGACATTAGGGAAAACTTCTTTCTTGGCTATTAAGCCCCTGAAGTAAAAACCTCGGTCTTTAGCATGCTATTCGATTAGATATAAGTCCGATGTTTTGAGTTGCAGGGTTACTAAGATGGCTGGTTTATCTTTGCTATCTTTTTTCTAGCATTTACTTGAATGTACAAGTATTCATTCTTGGAATTGGGTGCTTTTACAAAGGGTAAGCCAGAGTAATTCCGCATCTCTTCCCGGACTTTATTTACTTGAATGTACAAGTACTGAGATGGTGGTTCATGGGTGGTGGGTACTCAATTATTGAAGAACAAGGCTTCATATATAGCATCTATATGACTAGCCATAAAAGAGAAACATTATAGATACATGCAGTTGAATGATCGAGGCTATGAACTTGACATTTTCGATCTGAGAAACACAGTCTATTATGATTCAGAACAGTACAACGAAGAACAAAACAAATGCAATTAATATAAACACATTTGCAGTGCAGTATAAGCAAACATAGCAAGAATGAAACATGAGTTTGAAACTTACAAACTGAATTCTAGTGTCGTTAAGGATTCCGACACCAGCTGAAGCAAAGTTGGCACCAACCAACAGTCGCGGACCATTTAGCTGTAGCTTAGGTATGGCAATGTAGGTTCAGCACCAATTGATTCACCTAATCACACATCGTACACAGCGTATTTAGACCTCTTCAATGATGTTTTTGTCTTAGATAAGATGTAAAGCATATTATTGGCTCGTAAAAATCATTGTAGTATGCAGGAGATTGATTATGGAAATATAGCACCAACAAACAACTTTCCTCGTTAGATTTTATACTCAGTTTATCATAAAAACTAGGAGTATTTTCTTACACAAGTACGAATTAATTATCCTAAACCTTTTTTCATTCTAAATTTAGAATACCCGTTCCTTTCTTTGATCATATTAAGTTGCTAGATACACTCTTTTAAGTTACTAGATACATACCTTTAACTAACTAGATACATTCGTTTAAGTTGTTCGATACATTCCTTTAAATTACTAGATACATACCTCTAGCTAGGTAAATACACTCCTTTAAATTGTTAGATACACTCATTTACCTTACTAGATACATATCTCTACGAAGCTAGATAGACTCATTTACCTTCCTAGATACACATCTCTTGCATGTTAGATACACTCATTTACTTTGCTAGATATATTCCTTTATATTGTTAGATACACACCTTTATATTGCCAAATACACGTCTTTACCTTGCTAGATACACTCCTTTATATTGCTAGATACACTCATTTATCTTGCTAGATATACATCTCTAGCAAGCTAGATACACTCCTTTACCTTATTAGATACACATCTTTTGCTAGATACTTATCATTATACATGGTCCTTATTATTTATATTTATACTTGTAAAATCGTACAATTTTCATATTTTGGAAAGTAATTGTGAACCGAGGAAGTACTAGATTCATTAAATTAAACATTGATAAGGCCATAGTGAATTGACTCTTAAGAGAAAACATTATATTGTCATAATAAAGCAGAAGAAGAAGCGATTTTGCCTCCTCTAGAATAAGCACAGCTTTTCAAGTCTTCTAAACTTCCAAAATGTACGCATTCTGGTTTCTAAAATGTCTGCTCTAGAATAAGCACATGTTGTCCCTCTACATTTGAGATTCCAAATCTCAAACAAAGTCAACATCCGATCTCCCATTCAAAAACATTCCCTTTATTCCTCAAAATTTCTGAAACTGGGTAAAATTTTACCAAACTTGGGTTTCTTATGATGAACCCGGTTTTGGATTTCTGCAGGAGGTATTGCCTTTGACACAATCTTAACATGCATGGCCTCCAAAAAGAATTCACATTCATCAGCATCTTCATTCGATCACCATCTAGACAACACCATTGATCCAGCTTTAAGCATCGAATTCCGCTTCTGCCTCAATTGAACAAATCAGCAGCATCATCACTTCCATCTCCGAACTCCCACCCTTGCACTCCTCTGGTTGGCACCTCCCCTACAGTTCTTCGACCACCATCGAATAGCCCAGCACCAGAGGAAGTGTCTCGCACTACAACCGGAGTAAACACCATAAGAAGGACCCAAACTATCACATAATGTAGCTTTAAGGACCCGAAGTATCATTTCATGACTTTAAGGATCCCAAACATGTTTTTGGACAAAAATAACCTTTCCTTATGCTTTATTTATTTAATGAGAATACTTCAAACTATTAGGGTGCTTCTCAAAATACTCCAAACTGTATTTTAACTACCATTATACCCAACTATTCCACACTTTATCTTTTAATAGAATTGTCTCTTTATCAACTTGTAATAACAGGTAAAAACAAGTGCTTGCCCAGATTCTTCATCTTCTCCATCAAGCCATCATGCTTCTTCTTCCCAAATGCATCCCTGACTTTCTAGAACGCCACTCACCCTCCATTTTCTTCCCCTAAGCTACAATTCACCATTAAAATACCACAATTTTTCATCCCCAAATTAAGGTCTTGAAACAAAGAACCCATATAAATCCCAGACTATATTCATTTAGCTCCACAAAAAACTACACAAACTTATACAAAACAACCGAAAATAAAACCTTTCCTTCATCATAAAAACTCAAGATCTACAAATTACGAAACATCAAAATTAAGGGCTTAGAATAGTCTCGTTATGAGAACATTCATATGAAAGCATTTGTGTTTCTTTTTAATCAGAGTACTAGTATACGCCTAAGAGGGCTGCCGACCAAACTATTGCTCATATGGAAGTACACAACGGTAAATGGCAGCCCAAATAAACGAGTATCAGTCCAATAGTCGTACTACATATATTTCATCCAAGATTTCAAATTCTACATGGCACTGGGATTTCATCAAAAACGGCAGCTAAAAGTGATGATAAAAGTGAATTTTTGATTTACAAAAGTATAATCATACAAGTATATAACAAACAATAAGATTGAGCACATTGCTCCCAACAATCAACAGTCATCACATGCCCAGTGGTTTTTTACATCCTTTCTCAAATGCCTGTCCTCTCCCACTAAAGCCCAGATCTACGGAAATATGGAGAAACTTTGTTAGATCTTGCAACAATTTTGAG
Organism: Silene latifolia subsp. alba; assembly: GCA_001412135.1. Taxonomy (NCBI): domain Eukaryota; kingdom Viridiplantae; phylum Streptophyta; class Magnoliopsida; order Caryophyllales; family Caryophyllaceae; genus Silene; species Silene latifolia. Next base: position 6,904 of record LHUT01005562.1, on the reverse strand, counting down.
AAGAACAATCACCAGTCTTGCAGCTTTTTATGTTACAATCGACAACAATCAACAATTTGATGCAAGAATAATGCCGCTCCCAATGCCGCATCAATTTGATTCCTTATTGGTTTGAGAAAAACTCATTTCCTTTTGGAAGAACAATTAACCATCTTGCATTTTTTTATGTTAGAATCTGGGCAAAGTTTTAAACAAAGTTTGCATCTTTTTATTTGGTTTTTGTTAGATTGAAGGAATACTAGTTTTATACCCGTGCAAATTGCACGGGTAAGCTATTTTAAATTTGTTATTATGAAAAGATTAGTAACAATTTGATCATTTTTATAGTAATTAATTATTTCCTTTTAAAATTAGTTATCTTTAGAAATATTACACAATTTTATATTAGTCATATTTTAAGTTATATTTGAATAATAAATTTCATTTACGATTAGCGTAAATGATGCATTAGGGCCAATTGGTTGAATAGTTGTTGTAGGTAGACATATCGTCTTGCTTAACTAAATTTGAGTTTTTGTTTTGTTTTATTACTTAGGCGACTTCATACAAACTTGACTTATATATATGAGACAAAATTATTCAGATGAAAAATAACACAAAGTCAGTAAAATTAAAGTGGCTTGAATAGAATTCCAAGCTCGTGCAATTGTTAAAACGATTTCTCATTCGTCAAACTCATGCTCGTTTGTAGGACCTAGCCACAGAGAAAGTGAAAATTTTGACCCGTGCATGTTTAAAATGACACTTTTAACCCATTTCTCATTTTGTACATACTATAACATACTCTCTTCCTTGCCTTAGATTCTTTGCAATTTTCTTTTTCCATAAATTCAACCAAAGGTTTACAATTCCTTTTTCGAGCTATATAAGTATATTTAACACAACATAAGTGTCATTATGTAAGTAGCAATACAACAACTACTAAGCTAGATTCGTATGTATATAAAATTTCTATACGTAATCCATTTATGTACATTATCTATACAAACAATTAAAATAATTAACAACTATTTCAACCAATTTATGTGACACAAATTCTCATTTAAGACACTAAAGTATCCGTCTTAAGCTTCAGAAATAAAATGTATACACTATTTAATACAACAACTACTAAAGAGGTCTCTCATAAGAGGTTATGAGAGGTCTCTCACAAAATTATTCAGATGAAAAATAACACAAAGTCAGTAAGATTGAAACGGCCTGAATAGAATTCCAAGCCCGTGCAATTGTTAAAACGATTTCTAATTTGGTCCAACCCATGCTCGATTGTAGGACCTAGTCACGAAGAAAATGATAATTTTGACCCGTGCATGTTTAAAATGACACTTTTAACTCATTTCACATTTTATACATACTATAACATACTCTCTCCCTTTCCTTAAACTCTTTGTATTTTTCTTTTTCGATAAATTCAACCGAAGTTTTACAATTCCTTTTTCGAGCTATATATGTATATTTAACACAACATAAATGTGGTCATTATGTGTACACTATTTAATACAATAACTTCTAAGCTAGATTCGGTACACACTATAAAAAAACGTTATGTATACAAAATTTCTATACGTAATCCATTTATGTACATTATCTATACAAACAATTAAGATAATTGACAACTATTTCAACCCAATTTATGTGACACAAATTCTCATTTAAAACACGGAAGTATCCGTCTTAAACTTAAAAAATAAAATGCATTAGGAGTAATAAAATATTTTTCTTATTTAAACAAACAAAATATTATTTAACCCGTTTTAATTTTAAGATGAATACGTATATTGTTTTTAAAAACCACTCATTTTTATCGAGTATTAACCCATAAATATTCGGGATTACTGTGAAGAGCACACTGGCCCAAAATCCCAGCACCAATAACACCCCTTGCCTCATGTATATATACATAAACCCTATCGCAACTCCATATTTCAATGTTTTCACTTCCGCCTTTTTCATCTATCCCAACTCCATGCATGCTTCCATATCTTTTCTACTTCCTCGTCTTCCTCCCTAATATCTTGAAGTTTATACACAGCCTAATTTTAATTCCGAATTTCGTACCCGGGCAAATTTTTTAATCTTCAAGTTTGTATACATCTCTTCTTCCTCCCTAATTAATCTGTGTTTTAAATTTGCATGTATGGTCAGTTGGTCACCAAATTTTTTAGTGTGATTTTCATGTATAATTATTATTTATTATATTAGCACGTCAAAAAAGCATTTTTTTAATAACTTTTACAATTCTTTATGTTTTCTTTCACTGTATTTTCGGTCACTTAATATAAAGATTTCATAATTTATTTTAAAAAAACCACTCACTACTGTTTTTTTGTTTTCTCCATATTTATGTTTTTTTCATTTTAAAATTGGAGCGATATAAATTTAACTATCGTTACTTTGATTTTTTTATAAGGTAGTTTAAGTAATTAACTTTGATTATTAATAACATTTGTTTATATAACTTGATTATTAAAAAAACTGGCATCACAATTGACATAACTAAATATTATTTTTAAAATTGATTTTTAACGCCTAGTATGACTTTGATATTAATTGTGATTTATGTGTTATTTTTTTTTAGGGATATTAATTTTCTTAATTATAATTAGTTGATAATTTAGATAAATTTATGGGATAAATTATGTCATTTTTTTATTTTTGATTATTTATTTAGTGAGCCTAAGAGATCTACTCTTAGAAAGTACCAAACAATGTAAATTAAATCACTCTTGGAACGTGGGTGTGTAGATTAGCATGAAAAAAAAGACTCTTTGACAAATTGACTTTTAACCACAGTGCGACAACTCAGCACTGTGGTTGTTGCTTTAATAAATAAGATAATGGTGGTGGGAGTTGTGGTTTACATTAAAATGTGGAAACTTTGTTTGATTTTTTAAAATTCGTGAATGAAAAAAAGGAGGGATGTTAAAAAAATAGTGAATATTAAGGATGTGTGTATACGAATTTATGAAATTTTTTGAGCACAACTGATGTATGGGTGGTCTGTAATTTAGATAGAGCAATGGTGATTGTGGTTTTGGTGGTTGTAAAGATGATGATCTGATGAACAAAGGTTGGAGAAGGTGGGAGTGACTTTGTAAAGAGGTAGTCGGTCAAGTGAGTGTATTATGAGAAAGAGAGGTCAATTGTATGTTTTATTGTGAGTTAAATTGAAGTTTAGAGTAGTTTAAGAAGATCAGCAATAGTTTGGAGTATACTCATTAAATAATCCTTATTTTTAAGGGAGGAAAATGTATATAATTTGAACCTACAAAAAAGTGCTTCGTCTACCTAGAATCCGATTCATCTACAATAGATTAAATACATAAAAACATGTGTTTTAGACTAATATTTAACTAATAAAATCAATTAGGTCTTTTCATTTGTCAAATTAAGTATTTAACGTAGTTATTATGTAGTAAAATAATGAGCAAGTAGTCTTATATGAGATCGTCTCACAATAAATTATTGTGAGACTATTGAGTAACATGTTAACTAAAAGTCATAAAAAAAATATGAAAAGATATCAAATGAGTACTAATAATGTAATATAACGACATACGATAAAATGGGAACCAATTAAAAAATATCATTAGTATCATCAATATAGTCACGAAAAAAATAAGCTTGTAATTTTTAAGTATTGAAATGGTCTTATAACAAAGTATTATAAGCCGATCTTATACAAGAGTTTTTATAAAATAGTAGTACCAAATTCACACCAAAAATTGTACCCATTTGTTAATAATATTTTGAAAATTTAGTTTGAAAATAATCAACATGTATTTTTTGACGTAAATTTACAAGTTATTTTGCAATTTGATTAAATATTTAATATGATTACTTAATGTGTTGGAACAAACTAAAATCTACTTACACTGCAAAAATAGGAAGTATATAAGTGAACACAAGGGTATTTTAGTCAAAAAAATGATTAGAAGTCCTTAAAGCCACACAATATTAGTTGAGGTCCTTATAGCTACTGTAACACCCCCTTCTTACCCGACAAAAATAGGAAGTATATAAGTGAACACCGATTGTCGACGGCTGCTGCTCCAGGACGGCGGTCTGTGACTATTTTTGGTGGATGGGATACAGAGAGTTCAAATGGTGGCCGACCAGATCTGCGCCGCCGTTCTTGATGAGGAGATGTCGGTGACGAAGTCTAGTCGTAGCTCTGGTGGTCGCTAGTGAGAGTATATTGTGTGGGTGAGTAGGAGATAGAGTGAGGTGGGTGTGAAAGTGACGGGGTATAAGAAGTCAGTATGTTTGGATGTATATGTTTGTTTGACTTTGCTTATTTTACTAAGTCTCACTATTTTAAGTTAGTACGTACGGTTCGCACCGTACTTTAGTTCGCACGGGATCCCGCCCCATATAGAGAAGGGATCATTTGAGCCCCCCGTAAAGCATTGAGTTCTTAAGTCCCTTTACAAGCCATTGGATGATTGAGATGAAAGGCTAAGATTAGTTCCAAAAAACATGCAATAATACTAGAATATTATGAGGGCTATTTACCTCTCTCCTTAGACTCCCCATAGACTTGCATGCAAGTACACCATCAATCATAGATGTCTCTTCTCCCTTCTTTCATATCATCACAATTCAAAAAAATTAATACCTTCCAAAAAACACAAAAGGAAACCTTCTTTGCAAAACCTTCATCGTCAATCATTTCCACTGCTTTCTAGTTCATCTTCAATCATTTCCTCTTTGCAAAACCTTCATTTTGGCATTTTATGGGCATTGAAATCCCCTCTTTCATCCTCTTTGTCGGTTTTTTCTTTCTTAATTAGGTTATTGTGAGTATTCCTTTTTTCCCCTTTTAACTCGTTTAATTTTTTTATTACGTTTTATTAATTCATCTAGATTATGCTTTGTAAATTGTTATCAATATTATGTTATTCAAATTGGTACCCAGATTAATTTAGATTGTTTATCGTTGGTGTTAGTTTTGTTTCACCACATTTTGCATTCAATTTTTTTGGCAGTTGAATTTTCATTATTCCTGAGTTTACACATTTGTAAGTGCAATTTCCTTGAATGAGTAGCATAATTTTATCATACACTTATAACGCTCTATTTGTGTAACTGTTTTATTTTATAAGCTTAAAATTGACATTTCTAAAATGTAACTTTGACACTGTGAAATTGTAACTTTGATTTTTTGAATTGTAACATTGATTTTGGGAAGTGTAACATTGATTTTGTGAAGTGTAACTCTGACACTCTTTAAGTATAACTCTGACACTCTGGAAGTGTAACTTTGATTTTTGAAGTGTAACATTGATTATCTTTGAAATGAAGTGTAACTCTGACACTCTTGAAGTGTAACTCTGACACTCTGGAAGTGTAACTTTGATTTTTTGAAGTGTAACATTGATTATCTTTGAAATGAAGTGTAACTCTGACACTCTGGAAGTGTAACTTTGATTTTGAAGTTTAACTTTCAACATATGCAAGTGTAACTTTAATAGCCTGAAAGTGTAACTTTGATTTTGAAGTGTTATTTTGAATTTCTGCAAGTGTAATTTTGATTTATCTACAAGTGTAAGTGTGAAATTGTTAAGTGTAGTTGTGAAAGGTTGGATTGTAAATTGTATTCTTTGTTTCTTCTGTTCTTCAGATGGCTTCTGATGAAGAACAACCTGAAGTTGAAGAGGGTGATCAATTTATTTCTACTCTCACTGTCAAGTGTCGCCTGAATAGGCTTTTTAAATTGTTACGAAAGCTTAACGATGCTCAGCGAGCTGCTGTTCAGAGGATAGGTTTTTTGGGGATGCTTTATCTTAAGCTAAGAAGTTATCCGTTGTCTCATACCGTTATTTATCGAGGCATTTGGTGATGAGTCACATGTATTTAGGGCGCCAGAATTGAAAGAGTTTATGGTGACCGAGCATGATGTATATGACTGTTTTATGTTACCGTTTGGTTCAAGACCGTTGGAAATACTGCCGTCTGGGAATATGCCGGGGTCCCAAGATGAAGCAAACATGCGTTTGAAAAATCGTTGGCGGGAAAAGTTCAATGTTAAATCAACTTCTGATTCTATTCTGTTAGGCAAGGCTTTCGATCATATTGAGACCGAGGCTTTCAAAGACGGTGGCGATGAATTCTGCCGGCACTTTGTGATTCTTTGTATGTCATCATTCCTCACCCACACTTTAAACAATGTGCTTGATATGAAGCTTTTCAAAGCTGATGAAGACGTAAGCGCCATCCACCCGTATAACTGGTTTTTGCCGGTTTTAGAAGCGATGGTATGTGCTACAGTAGATGCAGCAGATGTAATAAAAGCGAAGTCCCATTTGCCTGGTTGTATCCCATTCTTAATGATCATGTACTTTGAGCGTTACGATTTACGTGGTAAGAGCTGCCCGCATGAACTTCCTCTTATTCAGTACTAGGATAATAAAACTCTGAGGAGTATGATAAAGGATGAGCTGGGTCATGGTCCTTTGGGTCGTTTAACCCTTTCTAAGGTCAACTATCCCCATTGTCTTCAGAAGCCTGATCATGTGGACAGTGAGAATAAGGTTTGCGCAATCACTGGTCCGGGCGTCCCTCAACTTCAGCTTCCTTCTACGGTGGCTACAATAGCTGACAAGAATTTCATTCAGATTGAACTGCCTCCGGGAGTTGAAAATGATGAGGAGTTGAAAGCCAGGTCTTTGGATGGAAGTATTCTTTTTATTAATTGCTTTTATATGTAATGAATTTTCATTATTTATCTTAGAGCCGAGACACGTGGAAGCTTTAGTATTAATCATTTTTTTTCAAAGATATAATTGATAATTATGTGTATTGATGCGTGTCCTAAATATGATGTTTTACACCCCATTTTACACGCATTTCAGAGCTCATTTGTGTAGTTTATGCTACTATCTGCCCCATTTCGTCTACTTTC